>JAMZAV010004405.1:0-52614 GCA_024449915.1 Sweltsa coloradensis
TGATGCCTTACGATCGCATCGCTAAAATCTGTATACCACGGTCGACACCTCGAGTTCACGGACGACCATCTGAATGGATGCTCTCGCTCGCTCATTGTCACGGCAACCGTCTCCGTCCATCAACACTCTACTCGCTGAATGCCAATCAATCTGTATGCTCTAGTTTTTGCATAGAGCACGAAAGTAATAAAAGCTTTCTTTAAACAACTCAATGGCTGTGCCCGTTTCATCAAGGAGCAGAATCATCAGCTTGCCATCACCATGTGTGTTGCATACAGCGGTGGCTCTTACGATTAGGGCGTTAGTCCGAAGCGTATTACACTACGAGGACTTGGGTTCGAATCCCGCAAACATTTTTTGTATAATTGTCCTTCATCTTCATCTTCATCTATCACTTCTCATCGTCTCGAATTGCAATAAAAATGAATCAATCATATTATTATAAACACGCAAATTACACACTCATTGACAATTTAACGCCACATGTTGTAAAAATAATCTTCAAACTACAAAAATGTGTTCGTAAAGTAAGTAAACCTAAGATTTAATTTTAATGTGAGAAAGCGTCGTGTGATATAGATCCCCTAATTGCAAAACCTCGTATCTATTTGCTGTAGAATTGCTATGCAAAAAGCTTGTTAAAATAGCTCTAATTATGGAAGAGCAGATTTCAGACTCTTTTCGATAAGAGTTATTTTAACGAGCTTTGAAATGTTGCATAGCAATTTTTCAGCAATACAGATACGAATTTTTGTTATTAGGGTATCGACAGAGGCAGGTATTTGTGGTGAAAATAAAAGTCAATTTTCGTTTTTAAAATGCTCAAAAGCTGTGAATTAGTGGTGAAAATAATTCAACATTTAATTGATATCTCTGATTTTTTTAATATTTTGGGTGTGGGACCTTGTCAAAAGAATTGCACATTACAATAACATGTAGTTATGACAATTCAGAGACAGGTATTTGTGTTGAAACTTATTTGCATCTTTGGTTTTGTTCTGCCCAAAAGCGGTGAATTGATGTTGAAAACAATTTATAATTTACGGTTTTTAGCGGTGAAAATTTTGTTTTTACTATACCTGCCTCTGGGTATCGATATGTAATGTGGTACGTGTTTAATTTTACACCGCTTGAGAACAATGTTTTGTAGTTGAGCCCCTCGTGACTATTCTTCTATGTAAGTAGACACTTCCTTACACCAGCACCACATAATAGCAAAGCGTGATATAACTCACATAACAGCGCTGTTTTAGTGTTAACGATAAGCTGTGGGGAGCCGAAAGAATGTTGCTTGGCGATAAATAAAGTTGTAAACCTAATAATTATGTTAATATACATCTTGGCTTAATTTCTTTGCATGTGATTTGCTTCCTGAAGTTCACAAGTTCACTTTGCGATCTTGGATTATAATATTATGCAGTGAAGTCGTACTTGATGGTTCGGTTCGCCTACACCCACACACAACACATGACATGCAGTAGCTGTTGTGGACAGAGAAGGTCCAGGGTTCGACTTCAGTCAATCAATTCTTACCTAGAATGTGTAGATGGTGTCTTTGGAGCCGTCCTAGCAACGAGGCACATAATATATCCATCCGATAAGTTGGTCGCTTATTTTGAATTGGCCTTGTTGATTCTGGCGCCGCTTGCGGGTATAATCGTGTCCATGCAGGTTGATTGATCAGTGGTTCTAGTTTGTCATTGTTCGCTCGTCGATGGTGTCGGCGCCGACTAGGTTGGCTTGGACTGCTTACATGATGAGTGCATGGGTAGACTCTAAATACTTTTTTTTAATGTGTAGGGCTGTATTTATCTTCCACTCGCACATTGACATGTAGGTTGAAATAACATAACAAGAGTAAAATAAGAAATGTGACTGGTAAACCACATAAGCCCTGCCCTATCATTGTGTGTTTATGTTTTCAAAGAGTATAGTGTACAATTTCACATAATAATTATACGTTACCTCTCTTGCTCTAAAGTTTCATATAATAACAATTATTTACTAGGCAACGCTGCAATCACTGCGGGATTGTGTCGGTGTTGAAATGTTTTGATTTGTTCGTATCTTTATGTGTCAATTACTTCCGTGATAACGATCTGGCTACAGAGTCATTAATTGATAACAATGTGGGATAATCCATTTAACACTCATAGCGTGCAGTGAATAGAATTACATCATGGAGAGGTACCAAGAAGTCTGTGTCTGTGCGAGGGGGACCTGTCACACTTGTCAGGTTGTCACTTTGTTTAATTCAATGGACGACGCAACGATTGCTTTGCGTGTGCGTTAACACAATTGTATGTGAATTCAATGATTTAAAGGTAGGCTATGTTTTACTATACTATTAGAATCACTTTCAACATGTTGTTAGACCTATTTATTTACAAGGATGTATAAAACTGCAGTCTTAGCGACGATGATTCTGTGGCTAGGTAAAGGGCCAATGTCAGAAAAGGGCTGTTTATATAGGTTTTTAACCCATATCCTAACTCAAACAGCACTTTTCTGACAAATTTAGCCACAGAATTATAGAACGGTATGCATCGTGATTTTGGGCGTCATTTTACCAATTAGTATCCCTAACAGCTAACAGCACTTGCGCATTTGTTAATATAGGCCAAATTGATGAAGTTCAACGTTTTATAGTTCTTGGTTTAAAGACAAATGTGTGTTATATCAATAATAAAATTTGCCACCACAAGCTTGAACTCTCACTTTAATTTTAAGACCTTTGTAGGCCTATGGTTGAAACTTGAAAGCTTTTTTATTCAGGCATCGTTCGTGGATTTAAAGAAGAAAATAGGGACTCAACATGATTTTGACACATTCTGGAGAAGTAATCATTAAATAATTTATAAATAACTTACCAATATTGGCAAATTAAGTTGCTAACGAGTTCCACACATCCGAGTTTTTTCTCCGTGTATGTAAAGTGAAATTGAGTCTTACGCTCATCATCGATCATCCAACAATGTATGAAATGCTTTTTAATATCCCTAATCAAAATGAAAATATGCATATTTTAACTAAAGACCGCCAGGCACGCTTTTTACAGTCACGCTGAATGATTAGCTTTCAGTGCATTGAGCAACTTTTCCAACGCTTCTTATTTCATTTTGTTTTGTTAAATTAAACCAGACATATTTTTTAGGGTGCCATATGGCAGGTTTTGTTAATCTCTATGGATACCAAGACCAACTAACAATATAAAGATGCCAAGAAAATTGCAATTTAAGTGTTCAAAAAAATTATATTTATTTGCCTTGTTTTAATTGGGTAGCATTTTTAGGACTGTTAGGTCCTAAACAATAAAAAAATGAATTAAGATGTGATTTTCATTAGATAGGTATTACTTCCATTAAACTCGCCACAGACGTTTGAAATTATTTTGGTTAGTTGTTACAGAACTGGAAATGTAGGGCTCTACAGTAACACTTCAAAAACTTACTTTCAAATAATAATTTAAAAAAAAATGATTTTCATGAATTTGGATTTTGTTAAAAAGTCTAAAATTGACCATATTCGTGGATTGATCCTGGCTGCTTGAAATAAAATATTGAAAATCTCTAACTGTAGGGCTGTCCAAATATGTTTCTTTGGCAACTATGTGTATAGTTTCATACATAGGAAATTGTGCCTGGACGAGCGAATAGCTTTTTATTTCCCAACTGTCAACAAGAAATGTTTTTACAAATCGACAAAAATGGAAGGTATACGAAAAGTATGATACGTAATTAAACGTCACAGATGAAATTGAAGAGATTTCCTGAAAAATTCTTGAATAAATTAGAATATAGCCGTTTATCCGCTAAAGAGCGAACAACGCAAGAACAAAAAACAAATAGTCTTCGTATCGCTTCATTTGGCTCCACACATTCTACTATAGGCATACCGACAGTGTTGGCTCGAGCGCTAAGCACTCGACTCTGATTCGGGAGGTCCCGGGTTCAAATCCCGTCGAGACCGGCGATCCTGACTGAAGGTGAGGTTTTCATCAGTCGTTAATGCGAATGCATGGGATTGAGTCCTCTTAAATAGCCCTCGGACATCCCTTCACAATTATTCTAACCGCAATATACCATAGTTAGTCACACCGGTTAAATCTGATGTGTATACCCACCCTACAGCGGGCATCCTACAAAAATTATTATTATTATTATTATTATTATTATTATTATTATTATTATTATTTTTATTATTATTATTATTATTATTATTATTATTATTATTATTATTATTATTATTATTATTACAGGCGGCTTTATTTTCGTCAGGTATATGCTGTAAGGAATATTATGCATACTGAAAACCCAAGGGCCAGCGGTCACGTTGCGATATGACGTTTACATGTTGAGAAGTGACTCAGGTAATCTTGGAAAATTGGGTTTCATTAATAATTAATTGTTTTGTTTTGTTTTGTTCAATTAATTCCAAAACTGAACCCAAATGATTTGTGGTTTAGGTGAAGCAAGATTAACCTATGGCTGCTATACTCATAGTCATATTCGCTCTATATGCCTCAGCTTAGGTCTACGGCTATTGATCTTTTTTCTTTTTCTTTTCTTTTGTTTCAATCCACACCCTTTTTTATTTAGTTCATTAATTAATTGAACGAAATATCCTTGTTGAATTTGTTACCAAAATCATTGTGTCTTAATACATTGTTGTTGTAATATTAGTATTTCATATTTATTTACTTTGTTAGTTCATTGCTGTATCGGTATCTATGCAAGTAGATTTATTTAGTTGTCCTCCTTTGTAAATCAGTTTTTAACTCAATAGGATAAACGTTAAATAAATAAATACATAATAAAAACGAACCAAAATCGGGTTTTGGTTTCGACGAATCCAATTGGCTGCTAAGTGCGAATACGTTTTTAATAACGGAAAGTGAACAACACAGCATCGCTGCACTATCACGTATGTACAACCTCAGCTTATTACAAACTGTATATTTTGTAAATATATCAAATGCAACTTAAATCGGAACAGAACGCATCATCCTTGAGTTGAGCAGGCTGGAATAGTGTCCGAAATTATCTTCTCGTTTTCCTGCATAAATCGTGAGTCGTGATTCGCTGCTAGTTGCGTCAGTCCTTGCATGAGTGGCTTAGTGACTGTTGTAATATTAATACCGGGCGTGTCGGGGTCAGGTCATCTGCACGGGCAGACGTGACAACGGCTGGGCTCTGCTAGGGTCTTCTGCACGGGCAGACGTGACAACGGCTGGGCGCTGCTAGGGTCTTCTGCACGGGCAGACGTGACAACGGCTGGGCTCTGCTATAGGGTCTTCTACACGGGCAGACGTGACAACGGCTGGGTGATGACAGGAACTCATAGACTTCTCTCGTCTTAATCTCCATAGACAGCTATAAATCACCCAAAACTCCGCTAGGAGATTTAGTAGACCTTGCTAAGAAGTTAGTTGAGTCTTCGATCAGGCTGAAAATGGGCATGTCAAGGGTCACGGAGCGCAATGGTGAACACCGAAACAAACTGTATGAATCAGGGCGGGGGGTTGAAAGATGAGGCTCATGATGTTTCCGTAGTTTGCATACACCCATTAATATTTGAATGAATAGTCTTTTACGATAACACTACGGTAGGCGGAGGTCAAATCTTTGGGAATCATTGTATCTTTGCCACCACAACCACAATAATTACGCTCTGCGAGAATTGAAAAACTATGTTTTTATAATGTGAACATTATTTTTGATGCATCAAGATTATAATATTCTTCGTGGGATTGTAAGTTTGGAAAAAGAGTCGGCATATGTGCTAAAATTGATGTTTGGATCTTCACCTAGAATTTTACGATCCCATCTCCTACAACGCCAAAACGTGTTGAAACATATTCACTGTCCGCTTGGTAATATATCTTTGCAGGAACTGAAGTAAATAATCTGTACAGCGACACGAGTAAGCGTGCGCCGTGCGGTGTGGGTGGGATTACAATTACAACAGAGTACTGGCAGCCTATCTGGCAGCGTTTATCATCGAGTCTACCTATTTATAAACTCAATGCTATTGTGCACTAAACTAAATCATCGGGTATCCCACACATTGTCACGTTGGCAACACTGCCATGTCTATCTTAGTTTGGTAATTGTCAGATATGTATTTATTTTTTATATATTTTCAGTCCACTGACATATGCATATCATATATATGGGACAAATACAAATGCAAATTTACAAATTACAAATAATAACAAAAATACAATTAATATAGATTATGGTAATCACAATACTACAAAATATTAATAACAATGCTAATACATATTGTTATTATACATAATAAATACGATAATATGATATTTGAAAGACGAGGAAAACGAATAGGCCCTAACGCGTCGCTTGAACTAGACTAAATCGAATTAAAAATTATGTTTAGTACCACCAATACACCGCTTTTGGTAAAACATCTTGAATGAATCTCTTGAACAATATTATGAAAAATGTAATGGTAAACAAAATTCTGCGTTCTCTCGCTGTCACGCGCCTTCCGGCCTCGCCCCCAAGTACCCATTTTGCCCTTCCCGTCGACTGACTCTGATTGCCATGTAATTCCGTAATGTAATCCCGCCTATAATAAAGTCCTAAATCAATCAATCAATCAATCTCTCTTCATTGATCTAAAATTCTGAACGTGTAAATTTGTCATAGCAAGAGGGCTACACTATACACGTGCCCTGCATTGGGCTTCCTGCTCTGTCTGTGCCCTGTGGCCAGGTAGAATTAATAATCACTCGATATTTTGCTTTCAGAGATTTTATGCGTTATGCAGTTTACAATATATTTCCTATTAGGCCTACTATTTCTGCTGAATTTAGATTTGAAAATGCGCCATGTCTAAAATAACTTGCTGTCTTCCAAACCAACTCGCAACCTTCTCGTGGTTTGACAGGTGAGTAGAGGAGTATCACTCCCTGAAACTAATGGCGAGCTATGGGTCGTCGTCGGGTAACTTTAACCTTCCCTTTGACTACCTCCCCGACGGCGACGACAATGACAACACGGACGAACGATGACACAGACGAAGACGACCACAGCGCAGGGGAACCTCTGCCCTCCCCATACGCTTGTGGCTGGTTCTGACCAGCACAGGCCTGTCCACCCCGCGTCCCCCCGAACGTTCCTCCCCTTGGAAAGAAGTGTACATGGTGGTAATCCACACTTACAGATTTTTTTTTTGAAGATTCCTATACACTTGACATGGGCACTGATAACACGATCTACTGTTGAGTGCCCTAAAACAACACTAACTAACTAAAATAGCTTGGAAGCTGCATTTACAGCAGTATATTCCCAGTTCCCACGCTAAGGTGAAATTAGAATTTCCGATTTAAAATTTTCAATTTGCCTAACTTTAAGTCGTTTTTACCCTGCATTTTAGCACTCCTCGGCTAAAACGCTAGCGGTAAAAACGCTCCCTCTCAGTTCCGACTGTGCCGAACTCCCGCGGTTCCATCGCCTCGCCTCGCCCAGTCACAGTGCTTTCAATCGGAATATGGTGGATGAATTGAATTCAATACTAATCACTGACCCCTCTGCCCTTTTGCCTCTTTGTCTACTGTAATGATATCTTGGTTTTGATTTCAATGCCCTACCACGCAGAATAAGACCTTGCGGCTAATCTTTACTTTCACTGCACTGCAGCTCACCTAGTGCATGGCGCAACAATGTCCTGTCAACAAACACTCGGATCTATGACGAAGCTTTTTGTCTAGTGTTGCCGCCGTCTTAACTGGATCGCCCTCCTCTCGTGACCTCATTCGAGGCCGTCTTAGCCCATTAGTATAACTGCAGATACGGAATGTTGTCTGCTGGAGCTCGGAGCAAATCATGTGGGAGGGTGTACTGTTAGAGTGAATGATACCTAAGCTAACATCGTTTAGTAGCGAGGTGATTATTTTCTGGCACAAGGTGTTCTAAAAATTGATCCTAAAACGTTCTCGCTCCAAAATACTTGAGTGCGTTGGAAAGAGGGGCATCATGCGATGTTCGTCAAAATCAGAGGGTACCGGGGCGGGGGGGGGGAGGAACCGCCCCCTGACCCTATGACGTTCCTATTTTCATTTCATAGACAATTATCAATATGAAATCTAAAGTTCAGATTTTTAAACGTGTTTTAGGCCTTTCACAGTTCAAATTTGTAAATATTTCCGCCTTCGACGATGACGATGATCAACCTGGAAAAAAAACGCTCAAGGTGTGAATCAAGTAATGCTCACACTATCACAACGGACAGCGTCGATATTTTCTCGAGTTGCTCATTAATTGACCCCGTCGCGACACCACGATAAACCCTATATAGTAAAATGCCACCTTTCGACATGTTGAAAATCAAACATTTTCATGTTTCAACATAATATGACATAAAAGCTCAATCCCTAGCTTTAAAATACTTTTTATTACAATACATGTCCGATTCTTAGTCCAGGGTATCGCTGCCATTCGTGAAACGTGATCTTACCTTAGGCCTACTATACAAACTAGTTTCCGAGTGCTTCCTTAAAAACATAATCCATCAATCAATCAGATTCAATAATGTCAAAATATTAATAAAAGGCTTCCTGCCTTCCACGGGCATTGATTTATTAAGTCTGGGCCATTATAAAGAAACATTGTTCTTTGTCAGCAGGCGCTATGTCCATTGTGACTTCCAAGGGAAACTCAAAATTATTAAAGAGGTCTCACACGCGACGGGGTCAAATGAGCAACTCGAGAAAATATCGACGCTGTCCGTTGTGATAGTGTGAGCATTACTTGATTCACACCTTCACGTGGATCACGAGCACATCACGTGTACATCACGTGTATCACGTCTACATACATACAACACACAACACAAACGTAAACGCGTCACTGATCGGGATTTTGTATAAGCTTAGTATATTTTCATTTTCATTGTACTGTAGGCCTACCTCATATGCACTTGCGAATAAAAGGTACATCCAAAGAAGTATAAATAGGCCTAATTGAAAATCAACACTTACGCCGAAATACAGATGAACAGATGTTTAATTGTTTGATGTGCGTATAAGTATAACATAAACACTCAACTCAAATCTACTGACTACTATTTTTTGAAGACCAAAAATGTTTGTTGGGTCATTTTGTCTGAATTTCATCAGGGTCTGGGTGTATATTATGTTGCACCAGCTTCATGGATACCCCACCTGTGTGTGAAAAACATGCTCCCACGTCGTTGCTTTGTTATAGTAGCCTACATGTTTCTGTATACATGGATAAAGTGTAGGTAGACTATCTGAAGTATTATTTACATAATTGCTAGTGTTAAATAAAAGTACTGTACTTTTAATTGTTTGCTTTTATCTAGGGCTTCTTAGGGCATGCAATGGTATTCTTTGTCATAGGGTTTCTACTTTACCTGCAGTGAGATTCTATAAGGATTGCGTGAATGGTGCTAAGGATATATCAATCGTTATCAAGCAGTTATAGCTAAGGTTTTTTTCGGTGGATAACGATTGATTATCCATAGCGACATTCACGCTATCCTAATAGAATCGCATTTTTGATTGGATATTGCTTAACGTCTCATATTTATGCAACTTGGCTAATCGAGACGAAGGGAGGGACGTAAGGGATGACGCGGGGGGACAAGGGGTGAACAGGCCTGTGCTGGTCAGAACCAGCCACAAGCGTGGGGAGGGCAGGGGTTTCCCCACGTCGTGGTCGTCTCCGTCGGTGTCATCATCCGTCCGTGTTGTCATTGTCGTCGCCGTCGGGGAGGTAGTCAAAGGGAAGGGGAAAGTTCCCCGACGACGACCCAGAGCTCGCCATTAGTTTCAGGGAGAAAACCCCTAATCACGGGCCAAACCACGAGAAGGTTGCGAGTTGGAATTTGATGGCCCAATAGATGATGGCACTGCTATAGTGCGAATAGCTTTTGTCTTGTTTATTAACACGACATGAATAATGTAAATCTATTTCAATCTTCCAAACTATTTAATTTAAATTTAAATTTCATCCGTATACAAATAGCTCTATAATCGTGTCTTGTAACAATGTGTAGTTTCCACTTTCCATAACTTATTATAAATATCGTATTATTATTATATACGTACCAAACACGTACGCTCTACTGCATGTCCTTCTGCTTGTATCTTTAAAACTATATTAATTTTAGTTTTGTTAAGTTCGTGAGTACCTTTCAGTCAATGCTGATACAAAAGTTTATTTCCAAATGTCTATAATAAAGAATAATGCGTAATGTACTTGGAATTGGAACGAACTTGAAGTGGATAAGTTAGTGTGGTGTAAAAACGTGGTGTGTGTGTGGTGTATCAAACCCCAAATAATCACAATCGTTCAATCAGTATTGACTTTCAATGTTTATAAGTTCATGGTGTGACTAGATTTCTTTATTATATGGGGACTAATCTCCAACCACTTTCATGTCTGTCTGTCTGTCTGTCTGTCTGTCTGTCTGTCTGACCCGATAAAAACAGAATATGCAATATGATCATCGACTGCATGGCATGCGATTTTTTTCAAATGTTCCTTCAACGAGGATGGTAGAGAGCGTTTTTGGTAACTCTGGGGATGGGGGCTAAGGGCAACCCGGGCGCCTCCACCAAAAAAAAAGCTTTCGCTTCGCTCCATAATATAGAGTACTCCTTTTTACCCATGCTTAAATATACTTCAATTACAACTTGGTATGCACATATATCATACCACTCACAAGGCCATGCACTGGGATCTGTGCATTCTCATGTATCTCATCTCACACTCACACTATTCATCTTCATGGCTTAAAATGATAAACACAGCATGAAACAAATTTCGTCCGGGTCACAAATGCTATAAGTACAAGGAAAGGTGGGGAGTACAAATTAACTAGACAAAGGATTGTCGAATAAATTGTATACAGCTCCGCGTCCCCGTTCCTTAGTTCTCGTTTCATTATGTAACACTGTAAATACAAAACCACCTGTGACAAAACGCGCCACAATAACAACAGCTGTAAACTACGGACGCCGGGCTCGAATACAGGTTTCAAATGCCACTTTTTGTTGGTATACGTTTAGAAATGTCAGCTGGGTAGGGTTGAGCGTCCTGACTGCATTTCAAGTGGTTATCAAATCAAATCAGTGTATGTAGTAATTGCGAACACGTCTATACTTGTAGTTTTGTGCGGAAAACACAAGTCGAGCCGACTTCCTGGTGGAACAAACGCCATCGCGTGCTGGCTTGGGCTGGGTCATATTGTCACAACGCGCTTTATTACAGTTTACACGTTGCGTTTTGATTGGATCAGAGCGCGAGTGCTAAACTTGGTCATTCCGACACGCACACACTTTTCATTTTCCTTCGTGATGAATTCCAACACTAGTTTCAGCTTGGAGCTATGAAGTTGAAAAACTCGCTTGCTGTTGTCTCCCTTCTGATTGTTTATACTTCGATCTTCGAATAGAAGAAATAAGCTGCGACCTTTCTCATTATAACTCAACTTATTGGAAACCTGTCTAACCTATGCAACAGTGTGATTACGAATTATATGGTGAACCTATTAGTATTCCTCTCCCACCCCACCCCCTACCCCGGGATTCGAGCATAGGACTCGGGGTCAAATTATCAGATTAGGTTTAGCTTTAGATTAATATGAATCCGTCTATAGACACTTCTTATTGTTATGCATCCACGTATTTTTCACACAAATAGTATTCATAGTTAAATACAAGCAGTGGCGGATCTAGGACATAATCATGGGGGGGGGCGATTTGCGTGTGCATGTACAGTCGAGGGAAAGGGACTAAGCGCGGACGCACGGGGGTATGGGGGGCGCCCCCCATTTATTGCGCCGCAGGCGAAAATTTTGAAAATCAGGTTTTTAGAGTGAATTTGGTGCGTTTTAGAAAAAAGTGGTGGGCGGAATGCAATACGGAAACAATGTAGTTTGTGTGCACCAATTTGTTTTGTCGTCATGTCGAGCTTACAATTTACAGCATTGGCCTAGATTGCAACATTATTATAAACGTTTGATCTTTTTTTCAATTCATCATTTTATTTATTTATTAAACGTCTATCCTATTTAGTTAAAAAACGATTCACATAGGAGGACAACTTAATAAATCGAAGTACACTGATGCAGACACATTTCAGAGGCAAACTGATTATTTCTGACAACATAAAGGAAAGTTGATTTTTATTGGGAGTTTTAAATAAATAGCGCCGCAGGCGAAATTTTGAAAATCAGGTTTTTAGAGTGCATTTGGTGCGTGCACAATAAAATAATAAAATCATTTTTTTTAATTTTTAAAGAATCATGGGGGGGGGCGATCGCCCCACCGCCCCCCCTGTATCCGCCACTGTATACATGCAATGTATCGGAACCTAAGTGTACAATTGATTATCTTTGGTGTTATCGTGATTTGACATACCTAAGTAAAGTGCGTACTTTTTCTCGAATAATGAATATTTCTCAATCCTACTCTAAAGAGGCATTACACTCTTCTCGCTGTGTAGATAAAATAAAAAATGTAGAATTTGTTTTGAGTACAGCTTTTGGATACATTTTCACAATGTGTATATTTTATGTAGGCTACATTTTGTGTACCTATACACATCGGTCTGTACATTTATTATCTAGGTCCATTTTTTTTTACTTACTATCAAATTACATCAATCTTTACCGTAATAAAATACAACATAAAAAAATTACTTTCATTCATTCATTGTAAATAAAACATGCAATCGTAAATTTTAACTAAAGTTTCTCAGCATAAAGCATACAAACATAATAGCCCAAAACTATATAGGGCCTAATACCCCCCCCCCCCCCACAAAAAAAAAAAAAAAAAAAAAATGCCCAAAACGGCAAATTCCCGTTATCGGTAGGCTATCCGTTTTGAAAAGGAATGTGTATTTCAGGTATCTTGTATGTATATAACATCTGTTCCAAAGTATCGTTACATACACCTAGATATATTCAGATCTCTTCTCAAGTCTGCGGCGGACGTTGTGACTTGAGTATCATTCTAGTCTTGGTCTTGTGAGTTGCGACCAGTAGGCTGGATGTTGACGGTGGAGCAGGTTTTAGCCAGCCACACAAACAAACAAAAACTTGGTGTTCTGCTCAGTCATCTTGGAGCGCTCGCTCGTGGCTCAGGGCGAGCCACACTTGTCAGCGACCTGACCAACGGACGAAGCGGACCCTGCGGGTTAGGGGGGCTAGATCGGCACCTCCACTATTAGTGAAGGCTGGAACTAGCGTAGAACATAGCGCTAGTGCTCTCTGTTCTGGGTACTTTCTAACTAACCCGTACTTGTTTTCAGAATTAACCTGGTTGTACTTATAATATTAATCCCTAAGCGTACGTATATAATTTACAAAGACTTCACTAAATATCTCTGAAAAGTTGGCCGAATTGAAGAGAAGAGAGACTATTAACTAGGAAAACGCTTTAGTCCCGCCGCGTTGTTGCATGAGCGTAATTGGTGCATTGAGCATGGCAGCGGATTTTCTGTTGTTCTGTGAAAAAATCATTACTAAGTTGGAAGATTTTTTTAAAATTAAATTAAATTAAATACAAAATTTACTTAAATTTTTAATTTTAAGCATGTAGGTGTTATAAGTCGAAGAAATTTAAAAAAATCGAAAAATTAATCGTAAAATTGCGATTACACAAGAAATAATTTTTCGGTTACGCTCAAATTTCACACGAATATATAAATTCATAAAATTAAGGTTCTGTGAAAAAAATCATTACAATCGAATAAAGCATGTAGGTGTCATAAGCCGAAATTTTTTAAAAATCGAAAACAAATCGTAAAATTGCGATTTTCATGAGAAAAAATTTTCCTATTGCGCTCAAAAACGTGGCAGTTCTAAGTTCAGAGATTTCGAAGGCCTCCATAAAATTTCATCGCAATCGGACTATCAGTTTAGCCGGAATCGTGTTAACAGACAGACAAAAATACGAAAAAAAGAAAAAAAAAAAAACATTCCGGATTTTTTTCTCCAGTGTAGTGAAATGGAATCTTCGCTTCGCTCGCTACGCTCATCCAATTAATATACTAGGAAAACGCTTAAGTCCGCCGCGTTGTTGGATGAGCGTAATTGGTGCATTGAGCTGCCATGTGTTATGCGGATTTTCTGTTGTTCTGTGAAAAAATAAGAACTTTGTTGAAATTTTTTAAAAAATTAAATCAAATTAAATAAAAAATTAACTTAAATTTTTTTAATTAATCGTAATTTTAAAAAATAACTATTCGATTGCGCACAAATTTTACACGAATATATTAATTCATAAAATTAAGGTTCTGTGAAAAAATCATTAAAATCGGATAAAGCATGTAGGTGTTATAAGCCGAAGAAATGTTTTAAAAATCGAAAAAAATCGTAAAATTGCGATTTTAATGAGAAATAATTTTTCGATTGCGCTCAAAAACGTGGCAGTTCTTAGTTCAGAGATTTCGAAGGCCTCCATAAAATTTCATTGCAATCGGAGTATCGGTTTAGCCGGAATCGTGTTAACAGACAGACAAAAATACAAAAAAAAAGAAAAAAAAACATTCCGGATTTTTTTCTCCAGTGTAGTGAAATGGAATCTTCGCTTCGCTCGCTACGCTCATCCAATTAATATATGATCAGATTTTTTGGTTGGGACATAACCTCAGTACCAACAATTATATTTACATTTACTAAAATTTCTACAATAACGACACACTTTTAAATGTGAATTTAACTGGCGGGCAAGTCATAGGGCATTTTAATTTTATAGTTGTTGGTTTCCTAGACAACCATGTGGTATTATTCGCCATCTCAATTAATTTGTTTCATTGTCGTAGGTCGTAGTACAGTAGTGCAGGTACCCAAAAGACAACCAAGAGTATTTATTATATTTATTGTAGGTATCCGTGATATACATACTAATACCATTTTGTTGATTGTTGATGTGTTCAACAATCAACCAATTATAGTTTAGCCCGTGAAAATGTGCGTTTTCTAATGTCATAAATAAAAATAAAAATTTATTTGTCACTATTTATGCTCAATTGTTCATTTACACACTTACATTTCAGTTTCGGACACTGTTATCTTTGTCTGTCGGTCCTACGAACGGGAATTTCCCGAAGCGCTTGTCCGGTCATCTTGTACTTGAAAGTGAGTCGTGTTTGCCGCGGCCTGGGTAATTGTTAGCGAACTCGCAGTCAGTCGCACGACACGATGCAAACAGATGAACCTAACTGTACCTACCGCGGGGATGCGATGCGATGCGACTTGCAATCACGCGCTGACGCTCCACTCAAAAGGTCAACACTAAAGGTCACAACGTCCCTCGAGAGGAATTACCGTGGTGTACAATAATGAAAGGGTAAACATCGCAAATATAATTTATAAATTGTAATAATTATTTTGATAATCTGTTGACAGTTAATGTCTTCAAAGACGACTTATTTTGGTAAAGGCAATGGGTGTATCGCACTTGCGCCGAGAATATGGCTGAAACGTTGTTGGCTGAGTAAGAGATAGTAATTATAAATACTTTTTAAGTAATTTTTGCTGAGGGAACAGGCTTAGGCGCCCCCCCCCCCGAAATCCCAGCTTAAATTACAAAAAATGTGATTATTTCTCGTTTGGCTCTGGGGGGAAACACTTAACAATAATTTCCATCATATTGTCCGTAACTTTTTCTAAAACACAAACAAATACATACTTTAATCAAAATTTGTCCTCACAAGTCACAACCCCCATTGCGTCGTGTGTGACTGTGTGAGTGTGTCTGTGAAGCTCCGTTCGTATAGTTACATCTTACTCTTAGTCTTGGCAGCACCCCCAGAAATATATTCCTGCGTACGCCACTGGTGGATTCGAGTGCAGTACAGGCACCATTTGTACGTGTTACTACGCCTAGGTTTACTGCTACAGGGACTGACTGACGACGACCACCCTCCTCGGCAATCATCATGACCCAGGTACCTACCCGAAGTCCGAAGATAGCATAATGATCCGACGAACCGCTCCTTGATTTGATGACACAGCCACGCGAACGATAGATAAGAATTCAAATCCATCCATCATCCATGACTATTCGTTCTTGCGAGAAATCTAACAATAAATCCTAGCGGCGCGCCCTCTGGCTGGTCTAGATGTGACGCCCATGCGACTCGGATCAATCATTCGCGCGCGCTCGGCTCAGTTACTCGCGCGACCTAGAAACTAAGCTAATACCGTAACAACACCCATCACTCCACTCCACTACGACTAATTAATTACAAGAGATTGCGTGAATGGATTTCAAGAATGAAAATGAAATTACTAGTAATAATATATTATGTGTATGACGTCATGATTGTGTTGCACGGCGTCATCCATCCATCTCATCTACATACACGAGGTATGAGGTGACGTCACCTACATGGGTGATCACTGATCACTGATCACTGAATTGTATGAGAACAACACGGGACATCTAAATAAGACTCTCATTTTGGTTCGGATATTTTTCTCTTTTTCATTCAATTTTTGTTTTCAATTTTAATTTTACCTGATTTCGCGCTATAGAGATGTGCGTTTGTATGGTGGGGGTTTGGGGGTTTTTTTGGTGGGGGCTGATAATGACTGGAAATATTTGCTAGCATATTAGGACGTCGATCAAGCATCTTTATTATTTTGTGCAAATGTTAAAAATTACACAATTTTATCATCAAACCATGCGTATCTAATAGACTCTTATTAAAAAATAGCATGAAAGTCAAAAAGTTATTTTCGGAATTACATTATTCCTTCGTTTGACTTTTTATTACGAGTTGCCGTATAGTTCATTTTTGCGATCATCATTGCAATCATTAGTTCGTCCAATCATCCATGCAAACAGCTCACATTAATTATTAAGAACGCACAATACTTTCGCTTATACTATCTGAAAGTCATTTCCTACTATCTGAATCTTGAAAGACAGGCCTACGCTCAAGGCACTACGTGTGCTAAATAATTTGCTAATTGAACCGACCTATCGCCTATCGGTAGTATACTATACCGGTATGCGTAGCTTTTTTAAACCGCATTTACCCTATCCACTCAAATTAATTTGTTTATTATTTAGAAGACGGTGGAACAGTTTACTATATAAAGCCCATTTAAGACTTGGAATATTGGCAAATATATCAAAAGTTACAAAATTTAATTAAAAAATTAAAATTTTGTTTTTTTCCTTATGCTAGTTTGTGGTATAGTAAAAAAAAGTGCAGAAACACCTACGTCGGCTGACAGCCGCGACAAACGAGTCCAAAGGTTCTACCTAAAGTCCTTTGCAAGTAAAGAACGATCCCAGGTATCAAGAAATTTCCCCTCCTCGTTACCACCTCCACTCGGCACGGGTGACAGTGCTCGCGAGGCGTTGGAATGCGGTAGGCCGCATGACCCATTCATCCAGGTGTCATTGTTAAGAACGCAATTTTTTTAAGTAGTTAAAATGTTATAATTTCTCATTTATTTTCAAATATATGGAATAATCACGTAAAATTAATATAAAATAAACTTTGTATTTTTAAAATAGCTTGAAAACTGCCGTAATTATTGCCTGCCGTAATTATTCGGATCGTAACCATGAAGTTACAACTAACTCTAATTACGGCAGTTTTCATGCGATTTTAAAAATACAAAGTTTATTTTATATTAATTTTACATGATTATTCCATATATTTGAAAATAAATGAGAAATTATAACATTTTAACCACTTAAAAAAATTGCGTTCTTAACAATGACACCTGGATGAATGGGTCATGCGGCCTACCGCATTCCAACGCCTCGCGAGCACTGTCACCCGTGCCGAGTGGAGGTGGTAACGAGGAGGGGAAATTTCTTGATACCTGGGATCGTTCTTTACTTGCAAAGGACTTAAGTATACAACATGCATGGAGTTGTAACTGAAAAGTATTTTATTTCAAAACGTAATATAACCAGGGTTACTGCCTGTTGAAAATTACATTTATTTAAACGCAATAAGTATAATTTTTTTCAAATGTATTAAATCCAATTCAACCAATGGTAACTCAGTTTTGCGCGGAGACAGAAAAACTCGGACAGTAGCCATTAAAAATAAAAGTTGCCGTGAACAATGAACACAGTTGTTTTTAAATACAAAAAATTGGGTTTTTATCAATTTTTATTTTTAAATTAAATAAAAATTAATAAATAAACAAATTTAAGCTAGAAATTAACTTGGGATTTTTGGAAGTCTCTAAAACCACTATGTCTTAATAAATTGTTAACATAATGCAACTATAGTTTTTTGTTTAAAAAAACTCCACATATTATACGCAGTATGCACGACGAGGCACATTACTCGAGCTGTACATGGCTCGTGTGTTACAATGACAGTCTACAGCGAGACTCGTGTGCATCTTGAGGCGCAACACTTGTATGTCACCGTGGTCCATGGCATCTTGCGATCAACCTGAAGAATATATTATTTGCAGAACGTGTAGCACAATAAATAAGTACTAGGCCGCTGCGCGAACTCTTTTCCAGTCGCGTTGATGGATGAGTTGTTTTTAATATTTCTGTCCAATGATTACTACGTTTTAGTGTAAGTGGGATCTCATTACTTTTTCAAGTTCCATTACAAAATTATTTTTGTTAAATTAGGATAATTTTTCTAACGTAGTATTAACTGCTATGGTAGAATGTAAAATATCTCGAGGCCCAAAGACATGCTGTTGGTATGCATTGTATGTTATTGTTGTTTCTATACTTGATTACTTGTTAATTATTATACACCTGAAAAGGCTTTTATTAAAACCTTTATTTAAATGAATTTTGACCGACTTTTCCGACTTTTTCTTTTAAAAGGCACTACTAAATCACCATAATCGTCAATGTAAAATATTAACGTTGTAGCCCCACCCGTTTGCTCAGAATCGGCCCAAATATCACGAAAATACCGTATTAAAATTCGGGGGAAAATCGTAAAAGTACGATTTCTATGAGAAATGTTTCTTCAAATGTCTCTAAAATTATAATAAATTCAGTGGTTTTAAACGTTCGCATAAAGTTTCATCAAGATCGGAGTATAGCCGTTTGCCCGGTCGCGGGCCTATTATCACGAAAATATATCATTAAAAATTAAAAATAAAATCGTAAATGTACGATAATCATAAGAAATATTTCTTCGATTGTACCCAAAAACGTGGCAAGGCTAAGTTCAGAGACTTCGAAGGGTCCCTCCAATTTTCATCAAGATCGCTTATGCCGTTTGCCTGGCAGAGCGCGAACAAACAGAAAAGAAAAAGAAAAAACACCCGAGCTAATTGTTTGGGGGGTCAGTGAAATTGAAATCTTCGCTTCGCTCATCCAATTATGTAGAACTTACTTTCAATTCTCATGCCATTTGTTTTCTATGACGATCTTTGAGGGCCAAGCAGTAGCAGGCAGGCAACACTGAGATCAATCACTAGATTCCTGTAGAGTTGTGTTGTGCTTAGTGACTCGTCTCTTGTGAAACACGTGTTGTCGCAACATCATGCAACCGAAGTCGTAGTAGTCACACTCATCGTACCGGATCTGGACATCCTCAGACAATATGTACGTGATTTGCACATGTGTCTGGGAAAGATAGAGAAACACACCTCTGCTCCAGTTGATTGTTTTTTTCAACAAGTATATTTTTTTTATATAGTAATAATAATAATAATAATAATAATAATAATAATAATAATAATAATAATAATAATCAGGCCTGGCTGTCTGATTGTTAATTACATTAAAAGCTTATAAATATGCCCATAATAATAATTTTATCTATCGTTTTTTACTTCACATGCGTCTTCACTAACTTTCACGTGCTATTTGGATACGACCAACGATTTGAATAAATTTCAATTTCTTAGTCAGTCAAGGTCAAGACCCTAGGTCACAGCCAAGAGCTTGAAAACTTCTGCCATTCATTTATTAAGAGATAATTAATGCATTTGGGCTTGACGTGAAACCTGGAAACAGTACGACAATAAGTGTTAGCGTTTCTCTTAAAACAATATGGCAATGATACCACAAATATTATTACCACAGGCACAAGACCAGTTTGTATCAAAATATGGATTAGGCCTATATAAGACAAATAAAACTTCGGTTTATCCTCCAGAAAACATTGACTCGTGGTCATATTCCATCTACTTTGTATGAACAAAGTGTAAACGCCGAGACGCCAATTAAACATGACACGCGTCAGTAACGTATATATCCGGAGCCAGACCAACTGTAGACAACCTTACAAGTGTGTAGGCCTATATTTTTACCGTTGCAACTAGTGCAATAGTTCATGTGAGTCGAGAGGCTTTCCGGCTGCAAGAAAAGTGTAAGTATATTGTAAATTAAATGTAAAGGCTATTGTATCGCACTCTAACCAATATTTTTAAAAGTTAAAGAAATAGTTAAGGCTATTCGACCGCGTTTTTCTATTTTCCAAAATATGCTACCAAGTCAAAATATAGTGAATGGCTTTGGAACCTGGCTATTTTAGAAAATCAAAACTATTTTTTTTTTAATTTTTCTGATCCGGTAC
The DNA here is from genome assembly GCA_024449915.1 of Sweltsa coloradensis. Taxonomy (NCBI): domain Eukaryota; kingdom Metazoa; phylum Arthropoda; class Insecta; order Plecoptera; family Chloroperlidae; genus Sweltsa; species Sweltsa coloradensis. Next base: position 20,535 of record JAMZAV010004405.1, read on the forward strand.
ACGGCCAATATCGCCACCTCAAAATAATTTCAAACTTCAATTCGCCAGGGCACACAATTCAACGTAGGGTGTTGTGCTTTTTATTTTGGAAAATAGAAAAACGCGGTCGAATAGCCTTAAATGAAACAGGGTCTAAAAATAAAACAGGAAATATATATTTCTGATTTGTTTGAGTGAGACGTAACGTCCCAATCAGCCATTATATGAGTATTTTGGGACAAAAGTGTAAACACAGAGCTTGGTACTGCAGTGTGAAGTTAGAGCAATGATTTTTTGAATATTGTTTCTATACACATCATTGCCTTCCACCTCCTTATAATGAAAAACGATTTTCTTAAATATCGTTTGATGTACGATTTTTTCGTCCGCGGGTACAAAACTCTTTAGTAATGTACCGTCTGCACAAAGAAAATCGTACATCGAACAATATTTCAGAAAATTGTTATTCCTTATAAGGTGGTGCTGGAAGGCAATGATGTGCAGAAACTATATTTAAAAAATCGTTGCTCTAAATTAACTGTAGCTCCTAACTCAGTGTTTACACTTTTGTCCAAAAATATGCATATAATGGCTGACAGCGACGTTACATCTCGCCCAAACAAATCGAAAATATATTTGGCTACAGCTTTCCCTGCTCAACCGCTCAAATGATGTTCGAAAATAAATAATTGGATGGGCGAAGCGAAGACTTCAATTTCACTTATGTTACTCCAAGAAAAATAGCTCGGGTGTTTTGTTTTTTGTTTGTTTTGTTTGTTTTTCTGTCTGTTTGTTCGCTCTCTATACCGGGCAAACGGCAAATGCGATCTTGATGAAAATTGTAGGGGACCTTCGAAATCTCTGAACTTATAGACCTGCCACGTTTTTTTGTATTATCAAAGAAATATTTCTTATGAATATCGTACTTCCTATTTTTAATGCGATATTTTCGTGATATTTGGGCCGATTCTGACCAAACGGGTGGGGCTACAACGTCCATATTTCACATGGACTTTAAGCAGGCGCGTCGGAACGTTTTGAAAGTTGGGGGGGGCAAATCCATTAGTAGATTTTGTAGGGTATAGCTGGGGTCTGGGGCGAAGCCCCAGCCGCCGGAGGCCCCTAATTTCACTATACTACAGTTATTTCGTCATGTTTTAACTGCACTCGGACTCTGTAAACGATGTTTTAGCCTACATCAACTATCTGCGATCTAAGAACTCAAAAAACAAACGTGAAGTGGCCCCTTTTAATAAATTAGGCCTACAACATATTTTTTTATTTAATCACAAAGCATACAGGCAAGCATATTTTTGTTTTACCCTCTTCTTTAAAAAAATAGTAACTAAAGGCTGTTTAGTACGTTTCATATTTAAAATTACGAAATCAATTTAATCTTTAACACTATTAAACACGACACACTACATACACACTTACACTTTACTTTACACTTCACACTACACTACTTACACTCTAAGAGGAATAATCTTCCCACTTGCCACTTTGCTATAATCACAGTCACTACACCACTCCAAAGATGACTGAACAATGAACGCATAACGATGCGACACGAGCGAACCAAATCCCAACTTGCGTCTGCCAATAACTCGAGCAAATCATTCAAAGGGATGTTTGGATTAGACGTGAGTCTGATTCACGTGACCACTAACACACAATACAAGACGGGTGGCTGGTTATAAAAATAGTCGGATATACGGTTGCTTTCCCAAAAAGTAGAGTAGAAGTCTTGATTTTTTAACTCTAAAATCTGCCCCCCTATGCCCCCACGCCATGAAAATTAGGGGGGGGGGCAATGCCCCCCTTGCCCCCCCCCTGTTCCGACGCCACTGACTTTAAGGTAATGGTAATGTATTGTCTTTTCAAAGAAAAAGTTGAAAAAGTTAGCCAGAATCCACAGAAATAAACGTTTTATTATGAGTTGAAAATGTTAAGAAATCCCACGCATACTAAAAACTTACAAAAAAGCTCATCCATCAATGCGACTAAAAAAAGCGTTCACGAAGCGTCCTGGTATATAATAATGTTTAATATCACAATATTTAAAGGTGCGTTAGTTCCAACGAAACGAACTGGCAGTAGGCTAGCTGGCTGGCTAGCACGTTCCTTTCCAAAAGAATGCATCTAACACTCAATTCTAAGCAAAGTCCAAAAACTCAACGACAAAATCGATCAAGTGCTTCTATAAAAATCAATTTCCCATAAAGAGCTTTTATATAGGCTCGTAGTAGGAAAACATAAAATTGTGACCTATGAGGTCACATGGCTAAAAGAAGTCGAAGTACAAGTGTAGTTTAGTAATTAAAACATAAGATAAATGGGAATAACTTGCTCTGCTCAACGTGACAAAATAACCTAATAATATAAAACAGATTATGAGCGACATTATGAAGAAGACAATGTATGGTCTCCATTTACTTTAGAAAAAGTTAACTTCCAAGCCAAGTTTCTAGCTCCGCTCTATACAATAGAGGGGCGAACTTTATCCTCAGGGAAACATGTGTTATAACCGTGCTATTACTATGCCTCAGTAGCGAATGCATGCGGTGATGTTTTCAGATTTTTTTTATATATTTTGTTATTTGTGTTTGATATAAATGTATGGAAAAATAAAAATGTATTTATTAAATGATGCAGCGGCTGTCAGACAACGTTTTAGCTACGCACATGGGATAGGTTGAGGACCTTTTAATAAAACACAACTTGTTTATTTATTTGTGCTCCTTATTATATTTTGTAACTACTCGAACTCGGTGTGAACAGCACTGTAGGCTTACTATGTAGCGCACATTTACATAACAACACACCCGAGTATTGTGGAGGAAGGAGTAGGACACTATCATTGTGTTTGTTTGTGTTGCTCCGAGTTTCTTGCTCGTGTCTCGGGAACATGAAAGTGGTTGAAAGTGTGCTTGTTTTTTATTCTGGCATAAGAAAAAGTATTTCAGCATAAGACGAAACGTACTATTGATTTTTGTATGCCCACAATGCATGACGTACAGTTAGGCGCTATATCGTGTTGTAAAGTGAGTATAAAGTGTAAAGAGAGCGTCAATGTCAATTTATCTTTTATGATTTTTTTAATTGGTTTATTTTATACTTCTTAAAATTTTCTTAAACGGAAAAAATTGATTTTGTATTCCGAATTGGTAACAAAAGTGATGAATAATGCAATTTTTAGTTTTGTTCCCGAAATCATATCTCTATTTTTGTGCGATGGTCAAAAACAATCTAGAATAAATAAGCTAAATATCCGGAACATTCCGTTTTTTTTGTTTGTTTTCATGCACAATTTGATTTCAAATCCTATAGAAAAATCCTCCAAAAAGATCATATTATTGTCTGTGTGGGAAAATTTACTTTTTCTGTACCGGCACACAAGAAATCGTTTGTTTTTTTACTAATTGTTACGAATCATACAGGCAGGATGTAACCGTGTAAGGTATATGCCTTTCGGGCTTGGTTTTATCAATCAAGGATATCTTTGTTCTGTGTTTGACAAATTTCAAGAAGCAAATGTCTGGATATCTTATTTTACAAGCCACTCTTTAACCATTTGTGTTTTTAACGTTTATCCCTCGCCCAATTCTCCCATCTTTTGGTTTCAGACGTGCATTCAGAAATGCCAACTTGTCGGCGTGGGAATGGGAAACCTGCCCATGGTGCTTTAGGTGAAGTGCGAAAAGATGTCCAATCCCTTGGATTTGCATTAAGACTGAGGAAAACCTCGAAAAAACTTCAGTCTAGACTCTAGATTACCGGTTTCGACGGGATTTGAATCCGGGAACAAAACAATCAAAACAAATCAAAACAGTAGGTGTCGGCTCTAGTGACACCATTTCTGTAACTATGATATGATAGTTTCAGGCGCTAAATGTAATATTGCTTTTCGGCACAGGACATTCACATCATGTAGGTACCGGAAACTGTATGTAAATAAGAACAATTGCTAGATAATTGATGAGTATTACGCGGTAAATTACGATTCCGGCGCTGTTCCAGGAAGGGTGGGCCGACGCCTGCGCCAAGGTCAATCGTTGGCACAATAATTATAGTGGATTAATAATATGGGTTATAATAACTGGGGACTTTACTCGGAAATCGGTTAACCATTAGAAATATCGTAATTTCAGCGAAACGGGGGTATGAAGTTATGGTTTGTGGGGCCCGACGCCAAAAATTTAATTTTTCATAGAGAACTATCGTAATATCACTGAGTATTGATGCTCTAATAGTGAGCGAGCGAGGCAGCATCTTCGTACATAATTATGTTGTATTGTTGTTGTTTTTCCTTTCCTTTTTCAATTATCAATCATGATTGCAAAGGTGAAAAATGTCTGTTTTGATTTAGTTTTGGTCCAAAACGGTGAATTAGCAGTGAAAATTATTCAAAATTACTTTCTAGCAGAAGCGAAGGTCTTTATTTTTTCGTTTTTTTACCATAAATCCCTCTGTGCATCACTTTTGCGAGTGTGAGGTACGTTACTGGTTTAAAGCCTAAGAAAACTTTGTTTTAAATATTGGACTTGTCAGTCGGCATGCAAAACCCATTCCAAGACTAAAAAAACAGGAGATTCTACCCTTCCCAGGACAGGCGTAAGGTCTGCGCTGTGCAAGGTGCAACAGCAACCGCCCGTACCGTCCTATACGCCAGATCCGAGTACTCCTAGAATAGTTCCCACTCCCAGTCGTCTGCCTCATCGAGAGTTCTCAGCAACAATAAGTACCAATTACCGATATGAATATTTCGATTTGCCCAACAGCCCACGGCATAATAACTTTACCTTTTCCCCACATCTTCTCGGAACAACGTTCGTCGTGTCTGCGTTTACTGAAGATAATAATTTGGAAGGGCCCAATGCCCATGGCTCTTTTTATTTTATTTGTTTTATTTTTTGTCTCCAGACTTCATAAGTGTCATTGTTCTGATGTATTATTATGCAGTCGAATAGTTGGGGGGTGATGTTGAAGCCAGTTTCCGGCCATTGTGCATCGCAACATTACCATACGGAGAGAATGTGCCTTGGCATTCGTTCTAGCAACTCCGGAAATAAGCCTGCCGTGCGGCGTGCCGTGTCCACTGCTCGTAGAAAACAAGTTTGAGCTGGAGGTTGACCGCCGATTAATGATGCAATGACTGCATGCCTCTTTGGATCGGCCGGCGTTTGAAGCAGTTGACAGCATTCCTGTGACCAAAAAGTCACAGACGACAGTGAACTTGTACCGATCCACGCTATATAGTTGCTCCGAGGTAACCTTGCCGGTGGTGAAGTCATGGACGGTTGGATCTTGACCAATCAGCGAGTCCCGGCTTAAAATACCGACCAATGGTCACCTACGATTCACCCGTTGATCAAGTCAGCGTTGGCAACGTTGCATTAGTTGTTGCTATTATGACAAACATGCACATGATAAGTACGGTACTAATTTGGTGATGTGCATAATATGCTATGCATAATATATTATATATATTTGGGGGAATATGGCCTGTTGTATGTCTCGTTGATTTGGAGGAACAACCGTAACGGTTGTGTATATCAACAGGCATTTTCAATGACATCCTTTTTTTCTATTCGGAAAGTCGTTATTGTTTTCATTTTGATAATGGCTTTTGATGAATACGTGCTTAAAATTGCTCATAATTTGGCATTTATCAACATGATTTCCTTTTCCTGGTAGGCACGGGGGATACATCATCGTCGCTCTAGTCCATATCAACAATGTGTTGATTTGATAGTCTCGAAGTAATAGCAAAGCATCTATTACAGTATTTGGTAATAGCAAAGCTTCATGCATGATAATGACAGTACATATCGTTGTGATGATAAACCTTCATCGTTCAAGTCTTGCCCTTCGCAAGACCCTGTATAGAGAGAATGTATTACTACAATTCATGAAATAATAACACACATGTTACATAGGCCTACTCTTTGTGAACATGGTATTGTCATCGTGGCCTCGGTGAATGACGTTCGTTGTGTAGGTATGGGCCCTCCCTCCCTGTGTACAATGGTGATGTGATAACGTCCTGCTTCTTCTTTATGACTAAAATTTGCACAAAAATCTTGCAATATTGATTTTATTGGAGGCACGAATTTCAAAATATCAGCATTTGACAAGCTTTGCGATTCCGCTACAACCAACATTGTTTTGTTTTTTTATATACAAAAAGTTGAATTTTTATTTTATGTTTACATATCAATAATCCTATGAAACATCGTCTCACGTCTTCGAATAATCACATCCTAACTCCACGGCATGGATGTAGCAGACGCGTGTTCATATTATCTCACCATATGCCCAACTGTAAACTCGCACTGGTTATTTTAGTGCCCCTAAACACTTGCACTTCTTCTGTGGCGCTTTTGAAGCGCTACGCCACCATAGAAGCGTACGTGAGAAGACCTCCATTTGAATCAACGTTCCATGACCGAAGCAACTGGTATAAATGGGCTGCTGCAAGCGTAGGGTTGCCACTGATTTTTTATTTATCGATTACTGGATAATCGATCGTTATTTCTATAAAATTATAAATCGATTTTTCCCTTGAAAAGATCAATCGCTTCATATCAACCAAGTAACCCAACAAAAGCACAGAGCACCAACCGCTCGCTACCCCTCGTTGCTCACCACGTGACGTGACGTGACGTGACTGGTGCTCGGAGTCACGTCTGCTTGACCCAGACCCCCAACACCGTCGCCGAGAGAGGATGCTCACCTTGACCTAACCGGGAAAGGGAAGCGTGCCCTATTGCGTAGCCGAGTCTGCTGTACTCGTAGTGTTGTAGTGCATGAGCCGCCACCTGGAGAATGAAATGATACCAAGTTGTTTCACTAGTTGAATTAGTGGGTAACAAGGCGTGACTAATGTGGCCAACCGCTGTGGCATACCGAGCCCAGAGTGGATTCACGAATCACTGGGCTTGTATAGGAGTCGCTTGAGACACTCTTGACAAGTAATGCGATTACTCTTGGCGACAACCTGAAGAATTAACACCTTTTTATAATCATTTTTGCTGGATATGTGTGGTGATTTTGTGTATTGCCAAAATCACGTTATTTCAAGGAGTCTCCGCCTTGGTGCTAACTGCTGATATTGTAATAGTTCACGATTCACGCGAATTACCAAATAAATGTGTAGGCCATTTACTATTTTGTTAGTCCTTGGGAAATAATAATGTGAATTGTTTTTTTCCTGTTTAATGTTTGGCATACATTGTCATTGTAGGATGCCAAGCTACTTGTGAGGCAACAGGCAACATTCTTTGCGTCTTCAGGTGTGATGCTAATGTTGATATATTTTACCTTGCAGTGCCAATTAAATGATACACCATTTTATTATTTCCTAGGTTGGCCACACTATTGATTGAAAGCTGGTATTATCATTATTTAAATTTGTCATATATTTAAAACCCCAATCAGAAAACAAGAATATCTGTACTGTAACCGAGTGTTTGTTTGTTCCCTGCAGCTGCCGGCAAGCTGAGCTCGCGATGGCGGCTACGGACGGCCAGATCGTGGTGGCGGCGGCGCGGTGGGCGGACGACGCTCTCTCCCTGCGCGAGTTCGTCGCCAAGCACGCCCTCCCGGCCGTCGTCAAGATAACCAAGGGTCAGTACGGTGGGCTGGGCGTCCCGACGCTTCCTAGCCCGGGCCTCCAGTCCACCGCCCTCCTCGTGTCCGCCGGGAGACGCCACAAGCTCGCCGCCCAGGCCATCAAGATCAAGGAGGGTCGCCGCGTGGTGTGCGTGGGACCGCGCCTCGCCATCCCCGACACATACACCGGCTTCTTCGAGCTGCTCAGCGAGGAGGGTCGCGCCGGACGATGCATCGACAGCGTGGCCGAGCTCGCGCGACGCCGCCTCGAGCCCGGAGGATGTCTGGTTCGAGAATCGCTCCGTGCTATCGTGGCGAGGGTAGACGCCGATGGCAACGTCACTGCCGACGGCGCCCGGACCATCTCCGTTGGGGAGACGCTAATCCCCTCGGGCGAGGTCATGCTCGGCGGGGTCAAAGGGCGCTTCCTGCGGTGTCTGGATTCTAGAGGAGACACCGTGCTGCTGGGCATTGATCAGCGAGGCAGGTTCAGTCCGCTGGCGAAGGAAGATCACATCAGTGGCGTCCACACTGCGCGGAACCTCCTGCGCAAGAGGTTGCCCCTCACCGTGAGGTTGGTACACGGCAGCCCACCCCGGGGCCTGAAGAGTCCCGCGCACTTTGTCCCCGAGTTGCGCCTCTTGGCGACCTTCGAAGAGGAGCACGTGTTCGCGTTGCCCCTCAACAAAGAGTCAGGGGTGGTGATCGCGTTGCCTCTCGCGGCCCCCCTCAAACTGCAGCTCACGCGCAACACGGACCAACTGCGGGGGCTGCGAGAGTTCCAGCGCCTTGTGGACAAGTGCGGGCGCCTCGCTGCCGACGTCGCCGACCGGGTGCACGTGTTGGACGGCAAGCTAGACGACGCCAAGGCGTTGCGACTCTGCTCGACCAAGGCGACCGCGCTCAAGTCCGGATTCCTCCTACGACGGAGTGCGTCCTCCGATTCAGCTTATCACAGGCCGAAAGACGAGAACATTGCGCCCGTTGACGACTACGACGAAATAGATCAAATCTACGACTATGTTCGCGGGTTTGCGCCACTGCCCAAGACTGTTCGGTCTCCCTGGTCCGACTCCTCCGAGCCAAGCAGTTGTCCTCCGCTCTCCCCTTGCTCGGCGCCCGGGCACATCACCATGCTGCCCGACACCAAGCCAGAGCCCCCTCCAATAGAGACCATCCCCTCTAAGAAACTGTCTCACCCTCCGAAGGCGCCCCCCAAAGCGGAAAAGCGAACCCGGAGAGGAGCGTCTACGATAGTCGGCGCGGAGAAGCCCGGGCTCTTCGTCAAGAACACCCAGCGGCCCGGGCGTCTCCTGAGACAGAAGAGCGAGTCCCCCCTGAAGGAGAGCCCTCCCTCCAAGGCGGGCTCCCCCATCTTCAACGTGCGCTACAAGTCCCTGAGCAACCTGCACCAGGGCATGGAGATGGACGGCACACTGGACTCCAGTCACTCGGGTGGACGCACCTCGGGAGACTCGGGAACTAAGCTGCCGGAGAAGAGGTCGCGACGCCTCAGCCGCCCCCGGTCGCTGACGAACCTCGTGTGGGAGCTGAGAGGCGGCGCCGCGTCCCCGCCCCCACCGCCGCCCCTGCCACCACCCAGCGAGCGCAAGAAGGCGTCGGCCTCAAAGCTGACGCTCAGCGGACACAGGCGGAGCGGAACACTCTACCTGTGATGGTAAGTCTTGCTGCAGAGTGCGTGCAAATAATCACACATGTATTTAATTAACTAAGATCGACTGAAAGTCCTTACTGCCGGTGCGGAGGTCAACATCCAACACAGTAATACCGTTACACATTACAATATCCTGTTCTAACCTGATCATGCAAGCTATAGGCGGGACCTGTTGAGCTGCAGCGTGTTAATTATATCCACGTCACGCACAAGTACAATTATACTCGGTTCCCATCACTCAATATCGCATATTGATACAAAACCAACTCCAAGCAAGTGCATATGCCTCGGGAGGGTCTAGAAATCAGATATCGAATTTAAATATGCGGGACTAATCTATAATTTTAGCTTTTGTGCTCATATGGTGCGCCACTAACTTAAATCATCTCAAAAGTAATGGGTGGGTGGGATATAGCTCTCTGGCGGCCTGACTTTCCAGAATGAAAGTAATGTGCGTGTTTAATTCTGAGAGAAAACACGAACATTATTGTATAATAACACTAAACAAAACCGTTTCAACCACACAGTTTTCAAATTTTAACTTTGGCGGTATGATTCCATCACTATCAGGCGCGTAGGAACGTTTCAAAGTTAAGGGGGGGGGGGGGGGGGTCACTGTTTTATAGAAGAGCATTTTTTCACATACGTGACCGTGGGGTGGGAACGGGATGGGGTATAGGGGGTGAGTTTCGCCAATTTTAGTTACATTTACATATAAGGATGTAATGTCAGCAAAACGGTCCGGCAGTTTTATTTCTGCAATTTTGCATGAACAGTTTTTGGTTTCATCATTTGAATTTTGTATTGCGACATCACTCACATAAGTTTTTGCGAGCTACTCGTTATCGTCAATAATTTGGTTATTGATATTTTATACATTATTTGTTGAAAATAGTTGACAATGTTTTGCATGTGAACATATTTTCAGTGATGCTGATAGTGATGGTGATATTTGGATGAGCGAAGCGAAGACTTCAATTTCACTGACCCCCAAAAAATTTAGCTCGGGTGTTTTTTTTTATTTGTTTTTTGTCTGTTTGTTCGCTCTCTACCGGGCAAACGGCATAACCGATCTTGATGAAAATTTGACAGGACCTTCAAAATCTCTGAACTTAGAGGTGTATTGTTTTTGGGTACAATCGAAGAAATATTTCTCATGAATATCGTACTTTTACGATTTTTTTCGATTTTTTGTGCGATATTTTCGTGCCATTTGGGCCAATTCTGACCAAACGGGTGGGGCTATAACGTTCATATTGTACATGGACATTAAGGTTATGGTGATGTAGTACCTTTTGAAAGAAAAAGTTGAAAAAGTTAGCCAGAATCCATAGAAATAAAGCTTTTAATATAAGTTTTTTGATTTTTTGTGCGATATTTTCGTGCCATTTGGGCCAATTCTGACCAAACGGGTGGGAACGTTCATATTACACATGTAGTACATTAAGGTTATGGTGATGTAGTATCTTTTGAAAAAAAAGGTTGGTAAAGTTAGCCAGAATCCATAGAAATAAAGCTTTTAATATAAGTTTTTACGGTAAATAATAACAAATTGACATAAAACAATAGAAACTTGACAAATCACCTACAATGCGTAGGCAGCAAAACAAGCATTTGCAAAAGTAAAGATATCCCACGCAAACTAAAAACTTTAAAGAAAGCTCATCCATCAACGCGGCGGGACTTTAGCGTTTTCCTAGTCTAGTTATATAGTGATATTATATAGTAGGTATAGGCATAATATTGATCCGCCTCGTTTGTTCGTCTTTGGTCTAGATTGAGGACCAATATCTCTATTTTCATATTCCTTCTAATTTGGTTTCGTGTTGCCATTGTTAACATTAACAAAGAATCATATTTGGGGAGAACTTAGTAGTCTCAATCAATCAATAAATACTATGACTACCTATTAAAGTGTCGAAAGTTTGGACCAGTGTCGCGAGCTGTATAGAAAACAACAACCCATAGAAAAGATCGCGGGAGCTATTTTTTAGTTTGTTCGCATGCTTTCAGCATGAGCAATACATGTAAATAACTTTTAAATACAGTAATATAGTTTTATACATTTTTATACCGTTCCTTGCTACTAAATAACTTGCTGAGATCCTATTGCATTTTGTGAACAAATTGTATTTTTGTTAAAAGGGTATTCACCCGCTAAACTCAAAAAAATATTTCAATCAGGCTAGGTAGTTATGAATTGAGTAATTAACAGGAAAATTATTGGGTCCACCCAAATAAAAAAAAAAAATTGTCGAACTTGGTATTTTTCGAGCTAGGTCCCATCGGCAAAAATCTCCCATAAGAAATAGCATGGGGACGATCTTCCCAGCAAACACAGTGGTGCAGGGCAACGGTCTGGCACGCACTGTTCGTGCTGGCGGAGTGCCGGGTAACGGGCATGTAAATTTTGTCCTGCTGGGGCGCGTACTGGCGAGGTACTGCTGCCAATATCACAATCTATCACGGTCATGTGTCAACGTGCGATACCGGGCGCGTACTGGCGAGGCACTGCTGTCAACCGTACAGACGGGAAAGGGGCACTATCAACGTGCCCCTGCAGGGCGCGTACTGGCGAGGCACTGCTGTCAACCGTACAGACGGGTAACGGGCATGTATCAACGTGTCCTGCAGGGCGCGTACTGGCGGGGCACTGCTGTCACCGTACAGATGGGTTACGGGCACGTATCAACGTGTCCTGCAGGGCGCGTACTGGCGAGGCACTGCTGTCAATCGTACAGACGGGTAACGGGCATGTATCAACATATCTGCAGGGCGCGTACTGGCGAGGTACTGCTGTTTAACCGTACAGACGGGTTACGGGCATGTATAGGCGCTCCACGCTAAGAAAGGATTTTGCGCGCGCTTTTAACGGGTGAATTGTAGCCATTCAGCAGACTCCAATTTAAAATAACGATCGCTGATTGGCCCGTCGAAAGCGCGCGCATCTGCTTTCTTAGCGTGGAGAGCCTATATCAACGTATCCTGCGGGGCGCGTACTGGCGAGGTACTGCTGTCAACCGTACAGACGGGTAACGGGCATGTATCAACGCATGCTAGCAAATATTTTGCTAAAACACTTGATATCTTTGTAGAAATCTCGTGCCGCGAAGAGCCTTCCTAAAGCACGGGAAACTAACACGGCACTTGTAGTTGGTTCTCCCATAAGTACTCCTTACACATGGAAGGGAAATAATATTAATATGCTTTTAACAAGTCTGTTTCTTTCTTATTATTCATTTATTTTTTTAAAATTTTAATGTGCCACATTGCGTTAATACCGTATGAATACGGTTCGACCGTTTTTGCTCTTACCTTGAAATATCAATATCGTGGTACTAAAAATAACCAAAATAGATTTAATGTACTCAACATTGTAGATGATGATTATAATTATTGTTTTTTTATTAAAATAATTTAAAATTTATTATTATTAATTATAAAAATTTGGTAGAGCTATGGCACGTTAAGCCGGAGGTTCTGGGTTCGAACCCCAGTCGGGGCAAACTTTTACGATGATTGCTACGATTTATAATAATAATAATTAAAATTATTTGTATTGTTACTTTTATTATTAATTATTGATTCATATCAATTGTCGTTAAAGTTTGCTCCGACTTATTATTATTATTATTATTATTATAAAAGCTGAAACTGGACTTCCTGTATATCTTGAATACTAAATACTAATTTAGTATTTAGAACGACGACTGACGGGAATAAATGGTTGCTAGTTGAACCTCTAGAACACTGTTTAAAAACTTTTCTACAAATCATTGTTTATTAAATAATATTATCATATAACAGCTACATATAATTAAAATAATATAGTTTTCCAATGTCTCTTATCAATTACCCTGCAGCCAAGAAAGAAACTTGGAAGCCATATTTAAATTAACTAGCAAAACGCTTAAGTCCCGTCGCGTTGATGGATGAGCTTTTTGTAAGTTTTTAGTTTGCGTGGTATCTATTTACTTATCAAGTGCCTTTTGAACGCATTGTTGGTGTTTTTAAAAACCTTTATTCTATGGATTCTGGCTATTCTTATCAACTTTTTCTTTTAAAAGCAATACAACACTATTACCTTAATGTACATGTGAAATATGAACGTTGTAGCCCCACCCTTTTTGGTCAGAATGGGCCCCAAATGTCACGAAAATATCGCACTAAAAATCGAAAAAATTGTAAAAGTACGATAATCATGAGAAATATTTATTCGATTGTACCCAAAAACAATACACCTCTAAGTTCAAAAGATTTCGAAGGTCCCCTCCAATTTCAATCAAGATCGGATTTGCCGTTTGCCTGGTAGAGAGTTAACAAACAGGCAAAAAACAAAAACCAAAAAAGAAACACCCGAGCTTAATATATTGGGGTTTCGATGAAATTGAAGTCTTCGCTCCGCTCATCCAACTTTGACCAATTATCTTAAAAGTATAAAACAATAACACAATATTATTAAAACAATTATTGAATTATTATTCCCTATGTGCAATAATTAGGCACATTCACAAAAGGTATATTATCTAATACAAGTTCTTTTGTGGCACTTCCATTGTGTATGCCCCACATTATGTATAATTAAAAAAGTGATTAAAATAATTATTTCCTTACATTACGCTTTTGATTCAGGCCTGCACATTATTTATTTTGGTTTCACATCTAGTATAATAGTCTGACTGCTACACGAAATTACTTATGGATAATGCTTCTTTTTTTGTGTAATCCAGTATAGACCTTTATTATTTAGTTTTTCTTGTTCAGTATTCATGTAGACATAGCCATTTAGATAAAAAAATGTGTAAAGTGTCGTATCTTCACAAATTTTAAATATAATATTTAAAACAAACAAGTTTATTGTATAGGCCTACTTTATAATTACAATGTTGTCTTTTTTGTAAATCCGATATACTTTCCCAGTGTAAATTTGTGGAAGCATTTCTATGAAATTAATAATAGGATAATTAAAGTTCGCACCATAACCATATTAGTAAAAGAAATAAAATAATAAAGAACAAAACATATTATTACTTTGAGTCGTAATCACATGTTACGTTTCGAACAACCCGACCAAGGGCTAGACGCTTATATAAGCCAGCTAACGCACTCAGTTAATCATAAGTGTGGTGTCCGAGTGGTGAAGGCGTGCGGCAGTGGAGCAAGTATCTCGTGTTCGAATCCGACTAATGGCAATAAAAATTTATCTCGTGTATATTCTGTCTACTAACTTGTACTTGTAATTCCCCAGATGGTCTAAAATATGAAATTAGTAGCTCCTCTAAATCAAAAGTTATTAATTTTTTAATTCGTTCACTTATTGTATTAGAAAGCGCCAGCGTTTCTTCAAACATGGTTCTGGGCGAGTGCCTTTTTAATGCTGGGCGCGCGCCCGTGGAAGCCGTAGTGGCTACAGCGCTGTATGCTGGGCACGCGACCGCCCGAGACGCCGGGCGAGTGACTTATCTAATGCTGGGCATTCAGACTATGTACACCGTGAAGGTCGCGGCAAAATATGCTGGCCCTTATAAGCACAAAGGGACATATTAATACTGGGCCGGTGCCGCGGACGACGTGCATGCCCCGGGGGCCGCGGACGACGTGCCTGCCCTGTGCCGCGGACGACGTGCCTGCCCGGTGCCGCGGACGACGTACCCCGGGCCCCGACGTTCCGCCCCGGTGCCGCGAACCCCATACAGACGGGACCTAAGGCCACACCGGACCGGCACCGCTGGCATAGGAAGTTGGTAGGACACTTTTTTACTGGCCCAGTACCATGTACACGGTACCTGCCCAGTACTGCTTGAGCCGGAAAATACGATACTGTCCTGGTACTGGGCACAGTTTTTGTGTTTGCTGGGTTTATGCCGCGTGACCTTGAAGGATTTTGATCAAAAAAAATATTGGCCATTATTGACGTAGGCCCTACTCTACAACCTTTTCTGTAAATCCTCTATGTTTTGTTTTGTAATTTGGGCAAGTGGTTCGGTCAAAATATGCTAATTACCAAGAAGGGGTGCGATTTTGGAATGCATTATTATTTTTGCGTGTTTGAGTGTATATATTTGTGCACAGTTTCAAGGCACGATAATTATAAATGGCCGTTTTAAATTGGTATGATGAACAAAAAAAGCAGGTTAAAGCCGATTTTATAAATTTCCCAAAACACCAATTTTCGCTATTTTCTGGATCAATTTTTTTTTTTAATTCGTGTAAAATCACAGTTACAAGATATAATTTTTTAAACAATCATTTTAGTGTAGTATTTTGCTATAGATTATGTGGTAAAAAAAAATTGGAGTAATAGACCCTATTTTTGTTAATGGTTATTTATTTTATATTTTACATTATTGCTGTATCATATTATTAATAATATTGTTGCCATAAGTAGCCTACAGACGGGTTAACTTATTATGCAAAGGAAAGCGAAATAATGCTAAATAAAAAATAACATTAATTTTAAATTTTATTCTTTCAACGTGTATAGGCCTAAATGGCATAATATGCCCTCCTCACATCATGAGACTCTTCATGTCAAGACAAAATTAAATTATACGTTATAAAATGATGTGTTACAAAAAACAATTCTACTGAATGTGTTTTGCTGCCTAAACTCCCCTCAACGAACGGGGTCTTGATGATCTGAGAACTCGGACTTGATTGAATGCGCATCGCATGCGATTCTTTGCTTCGTGCTGGAAGCCGGGCTAGATTGAGGAGGACATCGTTTTGTTATCACTTATCACACCATCTTGGCCAGGTTGGCTACGTGCCGGGGTGACTTATGTCCGGTACACATGCACCGGCGCTGGCGTTGACGCCTATCATTAGTCGAGAGAGGGGAGTGGCAGTGGTTCACACCCACACCCTCTTGGCGTCGGAAGCTCGAGAATCTAGCATTGCAATGATATGCGGGCACGTGAATTATATGAGGAACATTATTTTACCCACAGCGTGACACTATAAATTGATCTACGGATTGCGATATCTCATAGACTCAAATCTTATTATTGATAAGGAAAAGTCGTCTTGGATTTCCCGTATAAAATTACGTCAACTGCTTGAAAATATGTAGCAATTAGACTCTTTTGCTGTAATTAATTAATATTTCTTAATAATATTGCAATGGAATTTACTCGACGCGTATAGGAAGAAGTAGGCTTGAACTTGAAATTACAACAGATCAGAATTTCGCAAGAGCATGTCTCTGCTAATCGTAAAAGGCGATTCAAGAGAGTAAGTCCACCTCGAAAACGCCAGCTAGTAAGAAGGGTAGTATTTATTACTCCCCGTAACTAGAGGCAACCTCTGGCAATCGTCGTCGGGGACACCGCCCCCTTCCCTTGACGACCTCTCCGACGACGACGACGACGATAACACGAACGATGACGACCGCGACGTGAGAACCCCCCCCCCCCCCTATTTCCTCACCTTACCCGTGACTGGTTCTGACAAAGCACGTGACATTCTTCCCCATAGCCCCTAGGCTAGAGTGGCGCATTATGACCTAACGGTTGACGCGCCCTTAATCCAAATAAACATAAAAAAACTACTTAAACTGACGATCTTTTGCAGTGTACAACAATCACAAACACATGGGTCAGGGTTAGATTGGGTGACCGCTCTACCCTGAAACATCGCCGTGGTTAGAGCAGATGGAGGGTTCGAGAGCTAGTGTAACGGCTTCCGTTCTCCTGACGTCTGCTCGGCAGTCCGGGTTAGTGGAGGAACCTTTGTATATGACTGACAAGGTTTTACACGGTCCTTTCGGATGGGACGTTAAGCCGTTGGTTCCCTTGGTACTTTACGAAAGGGGTAGGCTACGTGCCGGTACCGGGTTTCCCCTCCTCCCTCCTCTTCATACTTCATCCTCGTCTCCCATCACTCATAGTCTCGATTAACCAGATTGCATTAATATGAGATGTTTAGCAATATCCCATCAATCAATCAATCAATCAATCAATCAACAAACACAATTGATTTAGTAGGCCGAACCGGTAATTAAATTACAAACCAGCTCTTTTGCCCCAGCACCTCAATTGCCAAAACCGGAGGTAGGAATAGGACATGGCCGAGATTACTCCTTGGTCAGTTCCCAGTTGGGGACAAGCTTTTAAATTAGTATCGGCTAATTAATGACATTAACTATACCTGCACTTGCCTGGTACCTATATGTTACCTGATGGGAAAAGATTTTAGGGCTTTTCGATAAATAATGATTAACAATGCCTATATTGGAGGCTGAAAACAGTCGAAACAAGTTGACATTCTTTCATGTTATGCCTCGAATATTGACAATTGTACCACATGGGCGGATCTATCCTTGACTCTTAGGGGGAGGAGAGGTTTTATAGGGATGTGATTTCTGGGCGGAATTTACTTATAAGTAAGGAATTGATAATAGAGAAGTGTAGGTGGGAGAGGTAAGTCTTGCAAAACTCGAGTAAAACCATTCGCTGGTAAAACTCGAGGTGGGGCCCCTTATCGCCGAAGATGAATTTTTTTGAAAATTTGTAACTTCGTTTAGTCGAAAACACGTTTAAAAATCTAAAATTACATAAAAGGTTATAGTGATAGTTGACAGTGATATTGTATAGTGATATACTGTTAATTGGTGATTATAATTCTTTATCAAAGCTGAGGTGGGAAGGCCCCCATCACAAAAGGCATCTGTGAAAGGCCTAAAAAGTAAAAACACGTTTAAAAATCTTAAATTAGATAAAAATGTTTTATAGTGATGATTGCAGGCTATGAAATAAAAATCGAAACATCATTGGGTTGGGTCGGTCGGGGGGAAACCCACCCCCCTGTATCCGCCCCTGATTGGTACTGCACTTGCAATTCCAAATCTGTCAAACAAAACAATAATCATCTCAAAAAGTACAAAAACTTTCCAACTCTATATAGTGGGATAATTCAATTGCATAGTGGGATAATTCAATTGCCCAGGTACGTTGAATACGACTCGTGTGCGTGTCGGACATAGCTTCAATCGGTGCAAGATCTGACTTTGATTCGCATGTAGGGCAACAGTTATGACAATTACCTACAGTCGATCTATGTGGACGACGTGGATGATGAATCATCGGGTTAGAGATCGGGGAGTTGACATTGCCGTGACAAGTGACGTCGAATCTATCACAGTCACCATGCACTAACGAGGGTCTGGGAAGGTCATCCACCCTTCAACTAAGATGATCTCCTGAATACTCGTGATGCCTTTCACAGAGATGGATCGAGCTCGGCTAGTCATATGTAAACAATGAACACAAAGGTCGAGTTCGAGTATACCGTATATGTATCAGGAATTGTTAAAAATTTTACTCATACTTTACTCCACAATAATGTTTGTTTTAACGTTTGATTGGGAAGGCTCTTTCTCCACATGATGCACACACCAATATTAATTAGCAAATGTGTTTTACAATTGTATTGGGAACGGTATTGGAGGGGGGTAACTGATAAGGAATCGGGTTCGGCCCGTTCATCTCTTTAGCCCGGGAGCGGACTCCCAATCTCTCGAATGCAGTATGCCTACTTCTCTAATTTTCTAATTGAACACACGAAAATGAACATAAGAGCTATATTATTTCGGTTCTATTTTTCCACCCCCCCCCCCCCCCCCCCGATAAACATCTAGATAAAAATTATTTCTCGTACATGGACATTTTCCTTTACGCCACAGTATATTTCTGGCGAGTCTTCCAAGACTCTAAATAATGTGAAATTTTGGTCGGGTATTCAAATATTTTGTGTCAACAAACGGGACAAAACAAATCGTGTTCAAAGATATAGGTATAGACAGACATCACATTTTTAAATGCTCTTCATCGAGGGGAAATGTACATATTTAGTTCGACAAGTACGAAAAACGCTCATTTCCGGTTAGAATGTTGGCGTTTTCGTATTTTTTGTTAGTGATTTAGAACTTTGTCAAGTCGTACATATTTTATAGTATGCGTCGCATATTGGACACATGCAGGACAGATAAACTAGTTTCCCTTTTCGATAAGGCTATTCGACTGCGTTTTTCTATTTTCCCAAATATGCTCTTAAGTCAAAATATTTTGAATTGCTTTGAAACCTGGCTCTATTAAAAAATTAAAACTATTTTTTCTATTTTTTCTGATAAAATTATTATTTTCTCTCAGTCAGCCTCTAGAAAACCAGTTGAAAATTAATGTCACAAAAACACAACTACCTATACGTTGAATAATGTGCTTGAGCCTTGAACGAATTGAAGTATGAAATTATTTTGAAGAGGCGATATTTGCCGTGTGTCCGATCAGACACCACTTAAACATGATTTCAAACTTCAATTCGCCCAAGCACACCATTCAACGTAGGTATAGTTGTGTTTTTGTGACATTAATTTTCAACTGGTTTTCTAGAGGCTGACTGAGTTTTTTTTAAACAATTGTCTTTCCTGCGAATTGTTTCGTTTGGCGGTACAAATCGGTATAAAATACCGCCAAACGAAAAAATTCACAGGTTTTTTTTTTTTCTCAGTCAGCCTCTAGAAAACCAGTTGAAAATTAATGTCACAAAAACACAACTACCTACTTGAATGGTGTGCTTGAACGAATTGAAGTTGAAATTATTTTGAAGAGGCGATATTTGCCGTGTGCCCGATCAGAAAATTTTGAAAAAAATTGGTTTGATTTTCTAATAGAGCCAGGTTTCAAAGCCATTTTGACTTGGTAGCATATTTGGGAAAATATTAAAATGCGGTCGAATAGCCTTACGTGTTTCCGAGAAAGCTCCCGCCCAGACTCCAAGGAACGAGGGTTTCTAGCCCTACGGACGGCTCAGTACGTACCACGACGGAGGTGAGGCAAAGGTCAAGTCTATCTCTATCTATAGTGCAGGCTGCTTGATGGGTAGATAAGATTCGCCAGCTATAATTGCGAGCCTAGGAAAGGCGATGTACTTTTTGGCAAAGGCAGCTTAGTGGTGAAGAAGAAAAGTGATTTTCGGTTTTGTTATTGCCAAAAGCGGCGATTGGCCGTGAAAATGATTCAAAATATTCTGAAATTGTTGTTTCTTTTCCTAACGATAATTTTGAGGATTTAGGGTGTCCACTACAAACTGCCCCTTATAGATTCGTACTACTACACGTATATATTAAATACAATACTAATTCCATTTCATAATCATTATATCATATCAAATGCTTGTGTTTTATATTATTATTCATCCTAAATAACATCGTATTGTATCATATCAAACCAATTACTCATTTCATTTTTTCATTTCAATACTCAATTAATCTATTCAAACAACTGCAATTCTCAATACTAGTATACCATACTAGTAATATACACACACATAACAAAAACTTGTAGAAATACAGCCAAACCTTACACACGCAAAAGGAATGAGATCTAAAAAAAGGGCCAAGCTCATCTACCCTTCCACATAAACGTACAGTGTCCCATAACAGCATCCTCGAAAAGCTTGACAAAATAGAATTTGCGATTATTAATTTAACGTAATAGTTTATCCAAGTTCTTTTTTTCTAATTAATTTAAACGTAATAACATGCAAATTCTATTTTGCCAAGCTTTTCGAGGATGCTGTTATGGGACACTGTACGTTTATGTGGAAGGGTAGATGAGCTTGGCCCTTTTTTAGATCTCATTCCTTTTGAGTGTGTAAGGTTTGGCTGTATTTCTACAAGTTTTTGTTATGTGTGTGATCTCATTACTTTTTCAAGTTCCATTACAAAATTATTTGCTAAAATATAATATTTTTATCAAAGTTGATTTTAATTCTATGGTATTAGCAGTAACAATATAGGATGTAAAATATCTAGACCCGGATTCATGTACATCCTGGGTATAGGTGGTATAACCATGGTATAACGACGGTATAAGGACTGGACCCCAATTCTTGAGTTCGTGGGAGATGAGTTGAAAACGCAATTTGAAAACGAAGTCGTTTTCGTTTTCGAAGGAATTGGTATTCTTGAACGGTATCGTGGAAAACGTCATGGGTTGTGAGTTGAAAGCATTGATATTAATTAAACCCCTATAGTAGGCTAGATTAGCAGTCTCCTATACCTCCGCACAGGCGCGAGCGTGGCAAATTGAAGACTCAACAGGCCCATTTCAAGATGGCGATTTGGTGTTTTAATTTATGCTTTTTTAATGCAATAAAGTATTTTACTGGATTGTTTGATATGGTTTTAGCTTGTGCAGCATGGTATTAAACAAAAGAAACAATACGAAGTGATTGCATAAGGGAATTTAGTAATCATTTGGTGTTAAAGGCTAGTATGCTTACCTGTCAACCTGGCGGCAATCTTGAGAACTATTTGACCACAAATCGCTCCCATTTGATTAACATGTAAACTGTCATTTTAAGATGGCTTCTAATTGTACCGGAAGTGGACCACCGACTGCTGGTCTAGCCAATTATATAGGATGTCTATGGTTGAAAGAGTATCACGAAATCCAAACACTTTAAAAAGATTTGCGTATAGCAAAGAGCTCTAAAAAGTTCTATATTTATTCTAGATGGCAGTGCCTTCATAAACGCAGGCCAATCGAAAGACAAGTTGTATGAAATGATTTGATTGTTTGTTGCAATTATGTAAACAAACAGTTGAGCAAGTTCATATCAGAACTATGTTGTGCTGGCCTAGGGTTGGCTAGGCTTGTCAAACATGTAATGTAAGTAATAATTTTATCTAGTCCTATAGCCAAATGGAACTTTAGACCTACACTTTTGCATTATAAATAATTTTCCACATCTGGGCCTAGGCCAGGGACGGTTTCTGATTTGTTTTATGAGAGTATAATGACACCTTTTCTCGTTCCACACAAAGAAGAAAATTTTTAAATGTCCGCCATTTGTTTACGTATCGCACTTTCCCGCCTAACTCTGCTTATACCGTCAACAAGTGTCAAGTAACTATGGTTACTTGTTGATTATATGCCAAGTGTTTAAGGCTTATTTTAAAACCTTTATTTGGAAGCCTTCCAACAAACTTTTTCAACTTTTTTTTTCAAAAGAGACTATCATTCTATAACCTTAATGTCCATGTAAAATATGAACATTGTAGCCCCACCCGTCTGGTCAGAATCGCGGGCCGACGTATTAGATGTTAGCAGTAGGCAGTAGCAGTAGCTAGCAGTAGCTAACATCCTTAAAGTGATTTTGAGCATGTTTGAAGACATTTTTTCACCAAGAAGGAATGGTCGTACCCCAATAAAATTTAGCATGTGTTGTCAGGTACCTAAATCCCCTCGATTGTGATAGTTTTCAAGTTCACATCACGTTACATGACGGCTGGGTAACACCTCGAAATCACCCCAACTCTGCTTGGTGTATAAGGTGCTTGAGTGTGTAGCGCACCGCGGCTTGGCTGCGGCGCCCTAACGGGCACCTAGATATAACTTGATTCACATGAAATATGCATTCTATTTTATTATTCATTTTTTACCATGTTTTAGCCTTAGGAACTATTCACTCCCTCTTCACGAAGAGGTGTATACTTGTACCATGTATAGTCTTAAGTGAATAAAGATCTACTCTACTTACTCTACATTCTGTACAGGGCTTCGCTACGGTTACAATAAAACGAGTTATGAGAATTTTGAGGGAGGTAAATGTATAGTAAAATTAATATGGCATCTTGTTTTTGTTTCGACAGCTTCTGTCGCCACCATCGGTTATATTGATGGTGAAAATTATTCAGAATTTAATTTTTAGCAGTGTAAATTTCGTGTTTAGACCGATATCATAAAACACCTACCCCTGCTTATTGTCTATACCGACCGCAACACATTACATAACCTCGCCACCTAGTCAGTCCACCCCGGTCATATAGTCGTGACATCAACCGCACCCTATTGCCATCCCGATAATAACGCAGGTCTCGGCCGTACCTGTAAACTTCCCTGGCTTCAATTTCAACCCCATCTATCACCACTTAATTGTGTACCCTAATCGCATTAATTGAGACAAAAAGTATAACAACACAAACGAACCTCAACGTTCGTTCTTACTGAGATGAATGACGATGTAACACAAACTCTATAGGTCGGTGATTACTTAATGGGAGCGACCATTGTGCCTGACAGCGTGTGAGAATCAGGAAATTAGAGTAGGCCTCGTCTACAGATAAGAATAACAGCTTTCACCTACGGTGGCACGCGTGCGGTGCTGGGAAATTCGCACTTATTGTTTTACTGAAAATGTAAGGTCCACCTCACAGCCGGACCAGTAAGGCAAAGTAAGCCACTGGTCCATGCAGCACAGAGGAGCATTTGACCTTTGTTTTAGTGGATAACAAAGCGCTATGTTTACTCGGTCTCTCTAGGTCAAATATGTGGCCATATCGTTTACAAGAGGTCGGAGCTGAATAGTTTTTGGGATTTCACTTTTGTCAGAAAACGAGGTTGAAGGGGAAATAGTAAAACGAACCGTGGGCAAAATATGAGCAGAAGCGTTTGGGGGAAAGTAAATCAGTTACCCCACCCTATATGGTACAAGGATATTCTTTGGTGGGCTAAGAATATCCTTCGACCATGACCCCACCCTATGATGCGGCACCCGCTGTCAATTGAATCTGCATCGTGGGTCGTGGTCCGATATTTTATTTTACTACGAATATACAATACTTTTTTTAATAATATAGTTCCTTGTTGTGTGTTTTCACCATAAAGATTTTTTTTACAATGAAGTTAGGTTTTATATGGGGAAGTAAATCTAATTTCATAGGAGATGACTGTGTAGTGTGTGACAAAATGATTACAAATGAACAGATCTTTAGAAAGTCCGATTCGGAGACACGATGGTTTTAAAATATTAGGGGCTTAAATCATATCTGAAGGAGGTACTGAAATATTTATAGTTAGTTAGTTAGTAAGCTTTATTTTGTTTACAATACATTACATGTTACACGTGGAACTTCGTAGACCCTACTAATCTTTCTTATCCGTTACTCCAGTAGGCCAAACCACCATTACATTAACGGTGGTTACATACAATGGTAGCTATACATTATTTTGAACGAACTTAACTATACTAATTACTTAATAACTTTCAGGCGCATTATCAGATCGGGATTAAACTTAAAATTGGTCGTATTATGGTAAAAGAAGGTTTCTTGGTTGAAGCAACTCCTGAAACGAGGCAGAATGTTTTTAATTCAATGTTCTACGCTAAAAATTAAGATTGTTTACATTTTGCAATATATTCTTTTGTAATTGTATTCTTGTTATCAATAAAAAAAATTATCAGACCACTCGAGATATGAACATCTTGCGTCAATGAAGCAGAATTCTATCTCAATGCTATCGCTCGAATATGGTTTATTCAAGTGCAGCACGATTGAGCTATACTAGGCCTAGGCACGACTGACATTTGAATATGACCCCTCTGCCTCCCTCCACCGGCCGGGCGCATGCCCTAACTAAAGGCAGTACAAGTACGGAAGTAATGCAAGGCCAATTGCAAATGGTCTTGCAAAAATTAGCACTTAATTAATTATAAAGTTAAATGATATGACAGAAGCTAGGATAACGACATTTGTCCCCATAATTACCTTTCTTCGCAAGTGTATAAGTATGTAAAGTGATGCCGTTAAAATGCTCACTCGTCCAGTGGCGTAGGAACCGGGGGGAGCATTGCCCCCCCCCTTAAGTTAGGTCCAGGGGGGGGGGGGGAAACTAACGTCAGTTAAATATTAATCCCAGAATTTCCGTAGTATAAATATGCACATACACCTACAAAATTCGACGGTCACCTTGGTAAAACGATGGTATGCTTCGTCATTACATACCAAACCTATAAGGCCGCTATATCGCGCCCTAAAAAAATTAAGTTGAAATTTACTAAAATGGGCCACTTCACGTTTAATTTTTTTAGTTTTTAGATCGCAGAAAGTTGCAGTAAAACATCGTTTTACAGAGTCCGAGTGCAGTTAAAACATGACGAAATAACTGTAGTATGCTCCAGACCCCAGCTGCCAACCACAAAATCTGCCCATAGATTTGCCCCCCCCCCCCCCCCCAACTTTCAAAACGTTCCTACGCGCCTGCACTCGTCGGTGATACACCTGTGAGTGTGACGCATTTATCTCACATTACTAATTTCTACTCCCATGTACGAGGATTAAAAAAATCAAATACCAATTATTAGAAAACGAATAGTATCTCAACAGAAACTACTCATTATTTTGTTTGATGGTGTTTTTCCATGGTAAACCTTGTATTACAGGCCGGGCTCAATATGAAAAGCAAAAAGCCGAAAACATCACTTACGTCCAAACGACCCTTATCCTTACGACCTTACAGTTTAAAACTCGTCATTGTTCGTGAGACATTTGAAATTCATATCGGAGCAAATAAATTCACTATTCGCCGAGACCTACTTCTCCATACTCGTACTATTCTAATTTCAACTTCAATATTAAACACTGAAACAATCGGGAAAGCAGCCTGAGAAAATATGAATTAATAAAACGCTTGTAATGCAGCATCTTAGGTCAAGATCTCAGATACATTCACCACTCACTCACTCCAGAAGGAAACGCGGCAACCTTGAACCGAACTTCTCGTAAATGATTACAACAAGCAACTCTTGCAACACTAGGCCGCTTCGCGAACGTTTTTTCCAGTGCGTTGATGGATGAGCTTTTTTTAAATATTTCTGTCCAATGATTACGTTTTTAAGTGGGATCTTATTACTTTTTCTATAGTTACTTGATAATGATATTAGCCTACTTGTTAATTATACACCTGTAAAAGGCTAATATTAAAAAAAACATTTATTTCTATGAATTTGACCAACTTTTTCAACTTTTGCTTTCAAAAGGCACTACATCACCATAATCTCTGTCAATTCAAAATATGAACGATGAAGCCCCACCAGTTTGGTCAGAATCGGCCCAAATATCACGAAAATATCATATTAAAAACCGGGGAAAGAATCATAAAAGTACGATCTCCATGAGAAATATTTATTAAAATATCTCTAAAATCATAACATATATATAATTTCAGTGATTTTAAACGTTCCCATAAAGTTTGATCGAAATTGGAGTAGCCGTTTGCCAAATATCACGAAAATATATAATTAAAAATCGAAAAAAAATCGAAAAAGTACAATAATCATTTGGATGAGCGTAGCGAAGATTCCATTTCACTACACTGGAGAAAAAATCCGGAATGTTTTTTTTTTGTATTTTTGTCTGTTTGTTAACACGATTCCGGCTAAACCGATACTCCAATTGCGATGAAATTTTGTGGAGGCCTTCGAAATCTCTGAACTAAGAACTGACACGTTTTTGGGCCCAATTAAAAAATTATTTCTCATTAAAATAGCAATTTTACGATTTTTTTCGATTTTCTTAATTTTTTCTGTTTGTATTTTTGTTTGTTTGTTAACACGATTCTGGCTAAACCAATACTCCAATTTCAATGAAATTTTCTGGTGGCCTTTAAAATCTCTGGACTTAGAACTGACACGTTTTTGAGCGCAATCGATAAATTATTTCTCATGAAAATCGAAATTTTACGAATTTTTATCGTTTTTCTTGATTTTTCTGTTGGTATTTTTGTGTGTTTGTTAACACGATTCCGATTACAACATGCAACTCTTACAATATAATATCAGTGCCACTGTTTTATAACTTTTACAAAATAGTAAATCCCTTGTAGCAAACGGTACTAGGAAAGTAGTTTCGTTATAGTACCGCGTTACTTTCTTGGCGTTATTGCCCACCACCTAATGGAACTTTGCACTACAGGCTAACTAATGTTAAACTACCTTATGATTACGACGTAATTATGACGTCACGTGAAACATAATATGATACATAAGTATACGAACTGAGTGGAAAATGGCAACGGTAAAAATGGGGACGTAAAAATGAAGGAAGGTAAAAATGCCTATACGTAAAAATGACAAAAATGTATTATGGCAACCGTAGGAGCCAATCATCTATCTCAATCTGTGCTACTGTCACGTCTCACGTGACTCAATCTGTGCTACTGTCACGTCTCACGTGACTCCGATTGAGGTGCGTTTCTAGTTTTCTTTACATTTTACTGAAACAAAGTTGATCCGGAGCAATTAAGGACCTATCCTCACTTATTCAAAGAATAAATCTTCGAACCCGGCCCCACCACCAAAACGCCTCAAGGCTCTATCAAGTTTTATTTGTGTGTTCTTCGTCGACAATCTGTTGATAAAGTAGCTTCTCTCCCTGTTTTGGGTACTTATCACAACTCCCGCGTTTCGCGTGAGCCCTATACCTCATACTCGTATGATGCGATGTCGTGCAAAGCTGTTACCATTTTCACTATTTTCCGTCGCCATTTTAATAGTTTACCGAGTAGGCCAGATAAATCAGAATGGTATAAGTTGATTGGATTTGATTGGATATTGCTTAACGTCTCATATTTATGCAACTTGGCTAATCGAGACGAAGGGAGGGACGTAAGGGGTGACGTGGGGAAACGGTGTCGGCTTCTAAGCCCCTGTCTTCTAAGCCCCTGTACCTTTTTATGGCTTCTAAGCCCCTGTGACCGACGGTTGTGCTACACGTTGTGAAGCGGGGCTAAGAAGACAAACCAGTCCGGGCTTTAAAAGACTAAAAGTCTTCTTAGCCCCTGTCTCCTAAAGCCCGCACGATAACATTATTCGTTCCCACGTCTATTGCGTCGGGGCCTACAGGGTAGGCTTAGTTGCTTTGATTTACTGTCTCTCACTGAAAATCAGTTATATAACTGAGTGGGTAGACTCCAAATAAAATTTATTTATTTATTTATTTATTTATTTGAGCAATTTCAGATAAGAAATGATAACGAATTTGTAAGTATTAGTTATTATCGAATTATTTTCAAATAAAACTGAGTACCCACAGGAAAAAGTCCAAAACGCATGGCAACGTGTGGGACCAAACAAAAACATCGTGCGGAAGCCTAAAAAAGGACAAAACGTGCACCCATTTTTTTAAAAAATTTTAATGGAAACTTGTGAAAACAGGGTAAATTTAAGAAAATTAGGTTAAGTTAGGTTAGGTTCGGTTACGTTACCTCAATGCAATGTACAACCGCTTTGCAACATGTGGGACCGAACAAAAACATGTAGTACAACTGTCGGCCACAGGGGCTTAGAAGCCAAAAAAAGGTACAGGGGCTTAGGAGACAGGGGCTTAGAAGACCGCGCCCGGGAAACAAGGGGTGGACAAAACCAGCCACTAGCGTATGGGGAGGGCAGGGGTTCCCCCACGTCGTGGTCGTCTCCGTCTGTGTCATCATCCGTCCGTTTTGTCATTGTCGTCGCCGTCGGGGAGGTAGTCAAAGGGAAGGGAAAGTTCCCCGACAACGACCCAGTGCTCGCCATTAGTTTCAGGGAGAAAAACTCCCCTAATCACGGGCCAAACCACGAGAAGGTTGCGAGTTGGGATTTGATGGCTCGTCAACAGTTGCGTCGGGAATGAGAATGGTCATATTCAGGAAAGATGTGCGAGGTGGCATCTGCAAGAAAAAAGTAGGTTCCGTTACATTTACATTAGATGTAGTAGAAAGATTAGATTATCAGAATGAGTTTAAACCGTGGAGCGTTTAATTAGACCACGCCATGCACGACGAAGAAACGATGTGTTGTATGCGTGTAACAGAGGGTTCTATCTGCTAAATTTACCTAACTGTTTTTGTTCTCTGTTAAAAGTGTTGCTGCCGCATAGCAAATATAACACGTGTTATGTACACGAATGTACTTACTTATAATATTATTCCAAGCGCACTTGTTCTAACTAGCCATGCGTTATCTTATCTTACAATGTGGCAACTAATTTACGTTCTACGGATAATCCGCAACTGCAAATATTAAGCATTTTCTAACAACAAACTTAATTTTCGAAGCCACAAGAAAAGTAAGTTGTTTGTTTTTTGTGGACCTCGCAACTGATCTAGGCGCCCATTAGGGCGCCGCAGCCAAGCCGCGGTGCGCTACACACTCGAGCACCTTATACAGCAAGCAGAGTTAGGGTGATTTCGAGGTGTCACCCAGCCGTCTTGAAACGTGATGTGAACTTAAAAACTATCAAAATCAAGGGTATCAAGTATCTGACAACACATGCCAAATTTGGTTGGGGTACGAACATTCCTTCTTGGTGAAAAAATGGCTTGAAACATGCTCAAAATCACTTTAAGGATGTTAGCTACTGCTACTACTACTGCTACTACGGTCTAATTATTCGTCAGTTTCAATCGGCCCGCGATTCTGACCAAACGGGTGGGGCTACAACGGTCATATTTTACATGGACATTAAGGTAATAGTAATATAGGGTCTTTTGAAAGAAAAAGTTGAAAAAGTTTGCTGGAAGGCTTCCAAATAAAGGTTTCAATATAAGCCTTATACAAGAATATAATCAACAAGTTGGACCACTAGATATTTTACATCCTATTGTTAATTGGTAATACCATAGAAATTAAATCAAATCAAATTATTATATTTTAACAAATAATTTTGTTATGTAACTTGAAAATGTAATGAAATTACACACATAACAATTGTAAAAATACAGCCAAACCTTACACACTCAAAAGAAATGTGATCTAAAAAGGGCCAAGCTCATCTACCCTTCCAGATTTGTGCATTATTAATTCATAAATGTACAGTGTCCCGTAACAGCATCCTAGAAAAGCTTGGCAAAATAGAATTTGCATGATATTACGTTTAAATTATTTAGAAAAAAAAAGAACTTGTTAAGCGAGCGAAGCGAGCGTTTCCATTTGACTCTGCCGGAAAAATTAGTCACTGGTTTTGTTTTTTTGTTTTTTTGTTTTTTGTTTTTGTTTTTTTTGTTTGTTTTGTTTGTTTGTTTGTTTGTATGTCTCGCCATAACGTTCGAACGGAGGATCGGATCGATTTGAAATTTTGACCATCCGCAAGCTTTGTTCTCGATTGAATGCCATTAGTTTTGTGGCAAAATCGTTCAAAAAGTTTAAAAGTTACATTAAAGTTAATTGAAAGATTTTTTTCAAACTAAACGGCGACAAAATCTGAGGTGGCCAAATCATTTAGAATGTCCGTCCGGTCACGAATATGTTAATTTTATTTTGATCCGATAAGTAGTGTAAATGGAAATTACATTATAACAAAAGTAACGTTGCCATGGCAACGAAAAGACGCGCGAACTTCTAATGCACTGCCACCTAGAAGTAATCAAAATACTTTCGAGACCAAAGTGTTTAAATAGTTTTCCTAAGGAGTCAAGGTCCTCTATAGATGGCGGTGGATTTTAACCACAAAGTAAAGGTTTACACAGGGTTTACCCTTGGGTTTACCCAAATACCTTGGCAATAATAAATAATATTGGAAACATGGCCCTGTGGACAGCGAACGTCGCAAATTTTAAAATTTAAAAAAATGTGCAATGTGGGTCTAGCTATAGCACGTGCTCGCTTATCAACGCGTCCAACTGAGCGTTTCCTAGTATAAAGTATTACGTTTAAATAAATAATTGCAAATTGCTATTTTGCCAAATTTTTCAAGGATGCTGTTACGGGACACTGTACGTTTATGAATTAAGAATGCGCAAATGTAGAAGGGTAGATGAGCTTGGCCCCTTTTTTAGATCTCATTTCTTTTGAGTGTGTAAGGTTTGGCTATATTTTTACAAGTTTTTGTTGTGTGTGTGTGATAGTGAAAACAGCCACTTTACCTGGGGCACAACAAATTATAGTCTATCATATTTATTTTTTATTATTTACTTTATTACCTTGTTACTAAATTTTTGTAAATTGCCATAATGATGTTTGAATGCATATTACTTGCATATTTATTAGAAAACTGGTTTATGCCCAGTAGACAAACCCCTTGAGCATAAGTGGCCATCAGTGAAAACACCGTTCTACGGCCATCAGTCCTATACCTACAAGGTTCGCCTTGGGGACGCATGCAAATAACAGTTCCACTCAGGTTGACTGACCGCCACATCCTGCAGTGTACACCTACCTACCGGAAGCAGGGGCCGGGGCGGCTGCTTTGCTTCCCCCATATGGCATGGTGCATGGGTGCGTACACACATGCATCCACTGGCTACCAAACACTATACGCAAGTCGTGTGGGTTTGTTATTGTTCGACTATATTGTTATTTATTGTAACCCTACACGCTTTGTGTAAAAAAGAAACACCAAACAAATTGGCTACGATATATAATCAATTATTACTTAACTAACTAGTAGATTTCGTCTCGATTAGCCAAGTTGCATAAATATGAGACGTTAAGCAATATCCAATAATAATAATAACAATAATAACTATAATACTTACTAGTAGACTGATAGTGATAGTATAGTGGGAGTGCATGGTTTCGTTCTTTATCGTCTTTATTTAAACAAGATGAGCTTACTATTGAGTATATTGTCAAGTCCATAATAAGCTGGATCGACCATACGTACACCCCAAAGCTTAGGTATCTCATCCCTCTAATGATAGGAAATGGAAAGATAGTATAACAATAATCCTGAGTGCATGTGCACGAGGTTTTGGTACGATAACCAGATTCAATTATCTTCGACTATCGTAAATGTTTTATTTTCCTAGACTTTTCCCTATGTTAGATTACATATTCAGTAAATTTGTGGAACATGTTGAGGAGACATTTGCGTGCTTTTCATGAATCGGTTGTAGGAATGTAAAACATGTTTTCAAGAACTAAACTAAAGATTATGAATGTCAAGAGCTCTGATCAGTGGCAGATAAAAGGTGTAGGAGGGGGCGGTGGTGCGATCGCTCCCCCACGATTCTTTAAAAATAAAATAAATTTTATTATTTTGTCGTGCAAACA
>JAMZAV010004406.1:0-53837 GCA_024449915.1 Sweltsa coloradensis
AAAATTTTACAGTACGGTATTGACCCTCCTCCATGTAAACTAGGTAATTAAGCCGATGCCCCAATTGCCATTAGCCAACGATAATTTTTGAAGTTTGATTACGTTAACTTAGAGTTAGGGCCCAGAAACCCTACAATAAAAAAATTTGGGTTTCCGTTCCCGGGGCCCAGTTAACAAAACATAAAACTTGCCCAATAAAAATTTCTGTATGTTGGCTACCATTCCAGCCAAAAATTGTGCATTGCCCTTCAGGCTCAGAGGCCGGGTTGGGCCCCTTGGGGGTGGGGCCCAGGAGGGAAACTTTTGGTGCAGGCCCTAGGTAGGCTAGGCTGGGATAGGCCTACGACTTTAAAGTTTAAAGGCTATTTCCCAAGGTAAAACCTGGGTATACCAAACCAAAATAGTATGCCCCCCAACAAAGATGAGGCATTTAAAGGTATTACCCCTACTAGGTAGGTAGCCTGGGCCCTAGGCCTGAACAAGGTCCAGCGGCGTAAAGCCCACCTAACCTGGGGGCGAGTATTCCCTGCCGTTATAGTCACCAGACGCTTTGTTGATATCGTAACCTTCAGGGTTTAAATCAAATACTAAATTTTGTGACCAAATTAAAATGGTTTGAAAATAGATTGATATTAGAAAGGCAATAAAATAGAAGATGCGTTCCCGCGTTCACAACGTAAACAACACAAGAGTCCACGCCTACGCCATCTTGATTAACTTGGAGCCAAATTCTCAAGACAATGCCGGAATTTGAAGATTTATCGAACATATCATACAGTATAAGAATATAAACTAACATTATGAATACACAAATATTTAATTTTTAATTTTATCACACATTTCTATGGTATATTACCTTCATATCTTCCGATTTGTGATTCTCTTTGTCGGTCGACATTACGCAAACCTGTCCTTTGCAATATGGCGGGTAGTAATGGCGGTTTTCTAGCAACCAATGAAATTCGAGAATTTTAACTCCCGCCACGTGTTGTAATTGGTTATTTTAGACCACCAGTTAGAATTTATTGCATTTGGATGTTTTTTAAATAGAGAAATAACTATTTCTAACATCTAATCTTTCTCATCAATAAACAATGGATTATTGAGACCATTGAAAAAGATTCGGAATCAGTACATAAATATATTTTTACTTTCAGCAGTTGACTGCAGGGAAGCCATATTGTGGGTTCTACTATTCTGGATTTGTCTGCCGAAAAAAACGAGTTCACACTTTTCGATTTCTAGGTGCAACCATTGCCCGCACTATTCAAATTGGTAGGCCTACTCATTCTGTCAATTTTTGTCTTTGAATAAATAAATCCGTATTTAGAGTCTACGCATGCACTCAGTAACATAATAGTAGAGTTCTCCTGCTGGATCATTGTCGGTGGCAGGAAATTCCTTATTTTCGGTGGAGGAAATTCCCTTCAATGATTTTCATGGGAGCAGAAAACCCAAAGAACCCAACCCAACCCCGCGGGCCCCCGACGAAATTTTCGACGGTCTTTTATGGGAAATATAGCAGTCAGTGGTATGGACAGTGCAAACACCCGCGGATCAACGCCAGAATCAACAAGGCCGATTCAGAAACACTTAAAATTTAATTGGGGCTCGTTGCTAGGACGGCCCCAAAAAGTCACCCTTTACAAAATACCCAAACAAGAAATGATGGACCAATCCCCAAATCAGAAGTTAAAAAAATTCTGACTTTCGAGGGAATCGAACCCTGGACCTTCTGCCTTGGAAGCAGGTAGGCTTACAACAAGACCAACGACTCAACGAGCCAACACACGTACTTTTTTTGTAACTTCATCCTTTGCGATTGACTATTAGTCGGTGGCAGTTTTTTTGCATTTATTATTTTATTTAAAAATCCAGTGACATGCACATGGTATAATCAATGCACAAAAGAAACTACATCGCCAAGAACATAAATAAATCACAAAATTCAACGCGTACATATAATAGTAATAATATTTTTCGTGGGAAGCCCGCAAGGTGAAAATTTATGCCCCCCCAAAAACGTATGTTACGGATAGGGCAATTGGAAGGGAGCCAGGGGAGGACTCAAACCCTTGCATTCGCATTAACGTCTGAGGAAAACCTCAGAAAAAACCTTCAGTCGGGATTGCCGGTCTCGACGGGATTTGAACCCGGGATCTCGCGCGCTTAACGCTCGAGCCAACACTGTCGGTAACGCGTAAGCCTACTAGGTACATATTGGGCTTACAGCAATAAATGCAAAGATTACACAATGAGACTGGGAGGCATGCCTTTGTGGCCCATCAAAAATACACAACGAAACTGGAAGTAGAGGGGTTGAGGAATTCATTATTAATATCATTTTACACTTTAAATTACTAATATTGTTCGGTGTGTTTCCAAAGAATTTTTGATAAAATTGGCACTGCTCTAGAAAATAATATGTTGAATGATATTCTTTATCTTACCTATCTTACCAATAAACATGAACCCCCCGGGAATTTTGCCTCTAAGGTTTTTAGGATTTTAAAAAGGACTTGAAAAATAATTTATGCATTCCCTCACATTATTTGTTAGGAAAAACCCCTTAGGCCCACTGTAAAAGTAAATACAACTGTATCTGCATTCTGCATGTTCACGTTGCCTTTATGATTTTATGAAATTTTAATGTTTGTGTTGGGTTTCTGATTAATTTGTGTGCTTGGGGGGCGGGGGTAGAAGTTAGTTCGTCACAAAATAATAGTGTAAACATAGGTGATTACTAGGGTAATTTTAATTAGGTGGTTTGATTAAAGATTCTAAATATTCAAACTGCAAATAAAAAATAAAAAAAAATGCAAATGCCACAAAGAGATCAAAGTCAAGGTGTCCCAACGCATATCGAGAATATGTTTAAAATCATATTCTATTTTTTTTGCAATTTTATTCCATTTCTATTGGCTTCATTACAATATAATTGTTTAATTTTCCATTAGCAGCACAAGAAAATACCAAATTTGAGCCAAGGAATAAATACTTAAAGATGCCAAACCGACGGCCAAACTGCTTGTTGTTTTCCGTACATAATAATTAATCATTTCTTGTGAAAAACTTGCCCAGTGTGCAAATGCAATGTCTGTCCTGTCCTGTCCCTCTAGAAAAATTGGAGCTAGGACAATTCTTTATTATAATGGAATTTCCTATGGCTGTTTGAGAGAGAACCTCGGGAAAAATCCTTCATTGCCGGTCTCGACGCGGCATTCGAATCCGGGACCAGTGTTCGAATGTTCTAAGGACTTAGCTCAGGACCAGAAAATTGCTACCATGGTGTGGGTAAGTGTACGAAAATGGTACGAATTTCGAATTCACTTTTATTTAGAAAGAAGCCTTCTACTAAATATAACTTAAAAATTTAACTAAATTATTATTAAATTATAATAATAATAATATAATAATTATTATTATTATTATTATTATTATTATTATTATTATTATTATTATTATTATTGCAAAAGGATATCGGTATGTTTTTATTTTTATTAGTTATTTGTCAAGTTGTCAAGTGAATAGTGATTAGCAGTGGTTATTTGAAAATTTACGTTTTTGGGGGCGGTGGGCTCAAATTTGGATTACAAAAACAGGAAGTCCATAAATCGCAGTGATAAATCGATATCAAAATCTATTTCCGGAAGTACTGTGCCTACTTCACGTTCGTTCGATCTTGTCGTACTCAAGAGTAATCTGACGGAATCACTGCCTATAATGTGTGCATAACGTAAGTATCAATTCATTTATAATCAATATTTATCGCTGAATTAGGCTATTAAGTAATCAATTAGTTAATCTTACTAATCGAAACATTATTTGTGTTCAAACATCTCTGATGGTTTGGCCCAATTGCAGCAAACATGGCTTCCTCAAAAAAGGAACAAATTACCTAACCTAGCTAGGCCTGTAGGCCCTAGCCTAGGCCTACACTACCTTGAATTGGGCTTCTCACTAATTAGTAACTAATTACCCAAACAACTTTCCCTAATTTGAATGTCCGACCTAACTTTTGAAACAGCCAGTTTGTGTATCTATACCTACCCTAGCCTAGGCCATGTGCATGGGCCCTCCTGTAATTAGCTAGGGCCTAGACCTGGGGCGTAGGCCTAGGCCTACCGGTAGGGCCTACCCTAGGCAAAAGGGCCACGTCTATACTTCCGACGGGATGTCGGGCGTAGGCCTACAGCAGAGTTAGTGCTATACGTCCGACGGCGGACGGCCAAGGAGCGCATAACTTAAGGATTTCGGGTGCGCTCCTATCGATTATATCCTAGAACTAGCGCGGCGTACTAGCCTACAACTAGGCGGAAAGTTCGACTAACCTAACGAAAGTACACAGAGAACTTAATTAGGCCTACGTCCACAAGCTCGGCGGGCGTACAGCCTGTGGTTGCTTGCCCGTCCGACCCCGTCGGACGTATAGACACTTCGTGTACAAAGTGCATGCCCGATAAAAAGGTGTAAGCTATAGTATGTTCCATTCCACACACTCTTTAGTTTAAATAGTAGGCCTATGCATGTCGAGAATTTTATTGGATTTTGCCCTAGTCTTGTCGATTACTGCGAACCAGGTAGGGGCCTAGGCCTATTGGAATGTCACGCTGCCTCCTTGTCTGGCCTCCCTCATCCTCTCAACCAGCTGCGTAGTCAAATAGTTTTTAATAATCCGCACTTTGCACGACCTCCAGTATATTATATCACCTCGTATTTGACGATATTGAAGTTTGGCCTTTTTAGCGTTTTCCGACATAAGTGACCTAATTGAACGTTTATGTGTGTGACCAGTGACGCTGGCTAAGGCCTTTTTTCAGCTATTTCCACTATGGACCCGTGATATGGTACACTTAACATTCATCGATTTCCCCAATTTGAGTGGGTGACCTGGAGATAAAATCCGGTTATTAACGAGCATAACAGGCGGCAACGGCATTGCACACTAAATGGGTTAACTAATAGGCCTAGGCCTACTGGCTAGTGGGACATGGCAGTTCTCTTGGTATAGTAATCTTCACATATCCTTTAAGATTAGATCTAGGGCCTGTACTCTATATCTATAATCTTTTTACCAATCTACATTTTGATCTCAAGGGTGGAAGGGGAAATCACAACTTAATTTTTGAGTGGCTAAACGGGCATTTAATTTTAGTCGCAAAATACTAAACGATGGGATAATAATTAAAATGTGACAGCCCTTCTACCTTATTTTGGTTGACTGTTCTTGCATTGTTAGGTGCCCGCTTAAGCGGTTACTTATGACCAAAACTGTGTGGCAATTTATTAAAATGTAATCATGTGTCATCAATTCTCCCGTTTTATTCCAACAGAATGCAGCATGGCAAGTCATCAACATAATATGACAACTGAGCCTATGTCAAACGGCTTCTTAATCCCTGAAGGCCAAGACGTGCAAACCTAGTCGTAAATTGCTACTGAAGAATTATATTGATTGCAAAGCTAAGAAGAGGTTGGTATTTTCATAACAATTTTCAAGGTTTGTGTTTGTACATCTTTTTCTTGACTTTGCCATGTACACAGTAGGCCCTATGTATAGGTAATTTGTTGGGTATTTTTGTTTAGGGTCTAAAATATAGGGTAGGCACTTGTTGTTCGGTACTTGCAACTTGCAAGAACATTTCTCCTGAAGACTTACCCTACTAGTAACTATTACTCGATACCACACTGTTTTTTTGTTTTGTTTTTTTAATTTGCCAGCTAACAGAATTATTTGTACTGATTTCCAGGTTCAAGTAACTAGCAAGTAGCAACCACTTGCCAAAGAATGTTAATGGTCCGTAATGGTCCGTAAATTCAATGACAAAGCGGCATCATCTGTAACAAGCCGAGCATCACGGCATGGACCATCTGCTTCCTGTGGATCATTGGTAGGTCTAAATCTTTCTTCTTGTCTCATCCCCTGCGGCCCCTGCCCTGCCTGGGCCCTTGGTTATTTTCAGTACGTCTTCTACGACGGAGCAGATTTCATTACGTACGTGTCAGTTTGTCCATAGCGTTCTTTTTCACGGAACAGATAATTACATCGCGTCATTATACCCCTCCCACTCGTGGCTGGCTGCTGTGATTGTAGCGCCGAGTTTTTACTGTCTTTGTGAAGGTCGTACTTCTAGGAAATTTTGACCTTGTGAAGTTTGATTCCAGAGATGTTTTAGAATACCAGTACTGGTTTTTTGCATGAATGCATGCAGTGTCTGATATATGTATTGCGTGACAACTTGGATGATATTTGGTTTGAAAGATGAGATAACAAGAAGTGGAAGACCACTTTGAATGAACTGATACAGAAGTAGTGCGCGGGGAGCAGGAGTACATGCATCGGTATTCGGGATAAAGGCAAGGTTTCACCTTGAGCAGCCTACGATCCGGTTTTGGTTTGGTTGTGTACTTATGCGCATGAAAGGAATAGGTCTTTAGTAATCAATCAGTGTTATATCCGCTTGATGTAACTTAGTTGCTCGGACTTGCTCCGATTCCATGAATCGTGTGTCATCGTACACTACAACATGTGCCCTTTTACCAATACTTTGCAACGACCAATGATTTTCTGAATCATTTGACACCCATGACGATAAATCGAACATTTACTTCCCGCCCAGGTACGAAAATTTCCGGGTATTGGCATCCCTAGTGTCAGTATATGTTGCCAGAGTAAGTACCTTTCAG
Organism: Sweltsa coloradensis; assembly: GCA_024449915.1. Taxonomy (NCBI): domain Eukaryota; kingdom Metazoa; phylum Arthropoda; class Insecta; order Plecoptera; family Chloroperlidae; genus Sweltsa; species Sweltsa coloradensis. Next base: position 6,688 of record JAMZAV010004406.1, read on the forward strand.
ATTCAGAAAAATATTTATTCTGAAGGAAAATATAGGCCTAGGCCTATGCTTGACTTGATAGGCCTACATAGTTTACTGCCTTAATTGCCATGTTGAATACACCGGTTCCCGACAGTATAGATCACCGAATTTAAGAAATATCGGGTGCGGTCGGTACTTGAGTGGGTTGGCAAAAGGGGTGAAAGCAAGATCGCTAAAGATTGCCCCCGATAGGAAACGATCTTGCACTTTCACCCTTAGCCGCTCTGGTATTGGTTAAAAAAAAAAGTTTACGAACCAAACTCCGATCTTTTATACGTTATTTCCATTGAACTTGAAACTCGCATGCAATTTTGAACCAAACACTGACCAAACTTGCGGAATATTATCGGTCAATTTGAAGGTGTTTTTCAGTGTTTTTTTGGGGGAAAAAACATGTTAAAAAGTTTAAAGTTGGTACCGTACCCGCCAAGTACAAGAGTACCCAAAAGCCAAGGTCAAGTCAGGACGACCCATACCATCAGTAGGCCTAAAGGTTCAAATTTCATTTGTGCCTGCCAAAATTTGCACTTTGCTAAATGGCCTTTTTAGATATATTTCAGGAGAGCCCCAAATACTCTTACCATCAACCAAAATTTTGTGTACCGGTACATGCACACCAATTTAAAGAAAATTGTTTTTATAAACTCGGAACTTATTTTTTTCATCTCAAATTTGGTTTGAACTTCTCTTGAGTTTGAATTTTTAACGTTTGCACAACCCTTTTTGGATGAGCGAAGCAAAGACTTCAATTTCACTGACCACTCAAAAAATTAATCTCTGAACTTAGACCTGCCATGTTTTTGGGTACATTCAAAGAAATATTTCACATGAATATATAGTAGGCCTACTTTTACGTTTTTTAAATATTTTTAGTGCAATATTTTCGTGACATTTGGGCCGATTCTGACCAAACGGGTGGGGATACAACGTTCATATTTTACATGGACATTAAGGTTATGATTATGTATTGCCTTTTGAAAGAAAAAATTGAAAAAGTTAGCCTGAATCCATAGAATAAAGTTTTAATATGAGTTTTTTTTAGGTGTAATAACAATTAACAAGTAACAATAGAAACTAGACAACAATCACCTACAATGCGTTCAAAAAGCACTTGCAAAAGTAAAGAGATCCCACGCAAACTAAAAACTTACAAAAAAGCTCACCCATCAACGCGACTAAAAAAAGCGTTCGCGAAGCGGCCTTGTATTTAAACATTGATGGCTATTGTTATTTTCTGAATCCAGTATCCTACCAATTATTTTTCCTAGTGCACCTTGTGTAAATCGAGTTAGGTTTGATGTCCTTCATAAATCAGTTTCAAATAACTGAATTAGATTACCTGAAGTTATGACTCAATGATTGCTATGTTTATTTTCAATATTTTGACATCTCTATGTAGCTAGGCCTATGGCTAATAATCTGAAATAATACTTGCTCCACCGTACCACCATTCATCTGGACAAACCAACTCTTGCGTAAACAAGAATCACCTAAAACACAGATTAACCGTCATTCTGTTTCTTGTTTTCAGATTGTTCGACAAGAATTCACTACCTCTTGAAGCCTCTACATCAAGATGCTTCGTTCAAGAGGACGTACACGACTATTGGTGGGAGGCGGTTCAGGTCTTGTCGCTGGACGCAGTTTGATGTTGAAAGCGGAGATCACACTCTGATCTCGCCGGTAGGGTACTTCAAATACTTGGCCCAACCGAGAGGAACATGAACTACTAACTAGGCTATCCTTGGTTTTTGGTATTACAGCCACTTTATCGCGAATTTACGTCACTTGAAAGTCGAGCCATCTTTATTTTCTTAAAAACTTCCTATATTATTTATTGATATCCTTCATTCCCCTTTGTTTCACTATTTTTCTTATGATTTTACATACCTTAAAGCCAAATTTCTTTTCACTGTTTTATTTTTTAAATTTTACAATATTTGTTAGATTTTAATGATCTTTCATGATTGTTATTACTTAGTCATTTCTTTGTAATTTTTAAGTTCTCCCTATTTTGTTAATTTGATTTGATAAAGCCTCTATTATGATTTGTGATTATTACATCCTCCCTATTTGGTTATTTTTGCTACATTATGATTTTTAATTTTTAAGTTCTGTCTATTTTTTACTTCGATTATTAATATGCCACATTATAATTTATTATCCTTCATCCTTATTATTTTTATTTACTATCTGCTTCTAGACCCTTTTCAAAACTTCCTTTGTTATTTTTTGTTATCCTTCATTCCACTATGTTTCACTATTTTTCTTATGATTTTACATCTGGTACCTTAAAGCCAAATTTCTTTTCACCATTTTATTTTGTAAATTTTACAATATTTGTTAGATTTTAATGATCTTCATGATTGTTATTAGTCATTTCTTTATTGTAATTTTTAAGTTCTCTATTTTGTTAATTTGATTTGATAAAGCCTCTATTATAATTTGTGATTTTTACATCCTCCCTATTTGGTTATTTTGGCTACCTACATTATGATTTATAATTTTTAAGTTCTGTCTATTTTTATATTTTTATTTTTAATATGCCACATTCTAATTTAGGCCTACTATCCTTCATCCTTATTATTTTATTTACTATCTGCTTCTAGACCCTTTTCAATTATCCTATTTTGCACGTGTATAATATTTCATCCTCAATAATCGTTGGTTCAATACTCTGCCACATGGATTGTTCCTCTCGAAGTTACCGCACACACTTGTATAATTACGCCATGGCAACCTTGGTAGATATTCATTCCCATCCTCTCTAGCTTGTGCAGTGGGACACCGTACGTAAACTATGCGAAGTTGATTGATTGCTGTAGTACTACAGTACCTTGAACGGTTTTTCTGTCAAATAGGCCTACCAATTTTTTTGGCGAACCTTATAGGCCTACCTACTTCTAAAGTTAAAGTAAAATTACCTTTTTTTTAAAAGCTGTATTATGCCTCATGCCAATCGCGTTATTACTGCACTTAATATTTTCAGAAATTGAGAGTACAACCAGGGATACCACTATTTAAGGTTAACAATAAACGTTAACTTCGATTAATCTCTTTACTAAGCTACTGTAATATAACTAGCACAGTAAAATATAACAACATAATATAACATCTAATTATATAATGCTTTCTCCGTCTTTGAGTGGAAATCAAACTTTCAAGAAAGATACACATTATAAATAATTCGTATCACACTAAGCACCATGAAGTACACGCACATTCGTTTATCATCGCATAGTTTGCGTACTATCCTCTTTTCAGGTGCAGAGATCGGCTCATCGTCCCCACCCCTGCCCATAACTTAAATAAAAATAATTTCGTAATTTCGTAATAACATAACTAATTTTCAGTGGGGGACATAAAAACCAAAGCGACCAAGTCAACCCTGTAGGCCCCGACACAATCGACGCATAAGCGATCCGATAACCAACCAAAGATCAATACCTATTTTTAATAGGAAAAATAGCAATCAGTGGTATGGACTGTGCGAACACCCGCGGATCAACCCCATACCTAATGAACAACTGATTCAGAACAACTTTGAATTTATTATGCAGCCTCGTTGCTAGGACGGCTCCAAAGTCACCGTTTACAAATTCCTAACCCAGGTATTGATGGACTTAAGTCCAAATCAGAAGTTTAAAAACTTGTGCCTATAGCGGGAATCGAACCCTGGACCTTCTGCATTGGAAGCAGAGATGCTAACTACAAGACTAACAAGCCACACACTTGCAGTCACTCACAGGCTAGGTAGCCTTCATTGTTCGGTATGCTTCATTATGTTACAGTCAGTCACAGGCTAGGTAGCCTTCATCGTTGGGTATGCTTCATTATGTTAAGGTCAGTCACAGGCTAGGTAGCCTTCATCGTTGGGTATGCTTCATTATGTTAAGTCAGCACAGGCTAGGTAGCCTTCATCGTTGGGTATGCTTCATTATGTTAAGGTCAGTCACAGGCTAGGTAGCCTTCATCGTTGGGTATGCTTCATTATGTTAAGAGTCAGACACAGGCTAGGTAGCCTTCATCGTTGGGTATGCTTTATTATGTTAAGGTCAGTCACAGGCTAGGTAGCCTTCATCGTTGGGTATGCTTCATTATGTTAAGATAAGTCACAGGCCCGTAGTTAGGTCCAATCATAAGTAAGAACTTTTCTTTTTTTTAAAGCACCAGAACTTGTTTCAAACATTATTCTCTGCAAGAGTCTAAGGGTGATTAGTTTACAACACACAATTTGATCATTTTCTATTGGGGCACACTTTAGCAATCCTTGTCACCCTACCAAAAATACTTCTTAAAAATTAATATAAACATAAGATAAGACATATTAAAACATTATGGTATGTTTACAAAGAATGACTCAAATTGGACATTCTCTTCCTGAGCACACCAGTATAGCAAGCTCATTACTGGTCTTCCCCATGGGAAGGCTGTACAACCAAGGATAGGTGCCGCATCTTGTTCACCTTGCTTATAATAACTTATACCCCACTCTGCAAGATACTTCAAGACCTGCGAAGACATCAGTCACGGTATGTCATTTTGCAATTTTAGAGAAGATGGGAAAGAATTTTTTATCCCTTGTATGATATTATCCATTCATGTTGACAAACGTACTTTTGACCTCGTAATAAAGTCTTCCAAGGTTTGCCATGGAGTAGACTGTTTTAGCCATGTGCCACATACATGGGGCACTGACTATTGTATTAGCTCCGAAACAACAGCATTTTTTGCTTTTCGCGGGTTTAACTTCCGATATTGAGCCCCGCACACGGCTTTCGGGTACCAACTTTGGGGTACATTATAGTTTTACCAACTTTCTCCGGAGTTAGTTTGTTAGGGAGTGGCTTGATAGTGTTACGAAGAGATTTGCAAAGGGGATAGATACGAGCCGAAGAGGGAAGATTGACGATGGTAGATTGTGATTTGTAAGACACCATGGGTGAGTAGACGTTTGTATTACATATATCCTCTTGTAGTTTTAAGTAGCCTACCTAGGGGTCCAGGGAATTGTCATATATTCTGGATGAGCAATTATTACAAAAAAAAAAATTCACTGGGAAATAACATTATTTACTGTGTCATTGCAACTAATTTATTATATTACCCCACATATTTTCCTACAAATGTGGAAAAATATACTAAATGTATTTTTTGACAAGGTAAATGTAACAAACATAATACTAAAACTACCATAAAACTAAGCAAACTTTTCCTGGACTTCTGAGAATGAACGTACATTTCCAACCGCTAAATTTAAACTTGATAGCAATTATTTTAACGGTTGATCCGCAACCAAGGTTAACTTCGCTTTCCGCTATATTTTCTTTGTTTTTCAATAATCATTTTTCGGCGTATTAATAGGCCTATTAATTAGGGCCAATAGTGACTTGACAGGTTTAAACAGCAGGCTAGGACAGTGTGGCAAGAATTCATACATGCCCTCGACCACAAATGAATCAAATGCTGGGTATGTAGTACTTACAACTAGTTCCCTTGATTTATTTATGGTCGATGGTAGACATCATAGTGTTCTCACATGTAAATGCTGCTAACCAGCTAAGTTATATACATCATAATTGAATTGAACTTAGTGTGTCATGTTAATAATTCTCTTTTAATTCCACCCTCAAGGCCTCAACCGCAGAGACAGGCTCGTAACCTTAACCTAAAACTTTTATTGTAGCAGCAACCCTAATGTTGTTTAGAGATCGAAAGCTATAGGCAAGCACACTCGGAGCTGGATTGTAAATTAATCACGAGGGTAATTTTGCGGTTTATTTTGCTAACAGTAATCTAGTTCGCAATAAGTCGTCATAAGGTCTAGAAACAAAAATTCATCCACGAGCTAGACTAAAAAATGATTATAATATAATGCAATATCTTGGATTTTAAGTTTCTCCACAGAAATACATTATTTATGTATGTATTAGGTATATATAGTGTTAGTAATTATCATCATAACTCAGTTCCAACTATGTCAGGTTGAGCAGTTATGTTATAAAGGTAAAATTTCAATTAAAAGTTTTTTATTATTTAATATAGTACCTAAAAAAATTAGTCATTTCATTTAAACTTGGACAACGTTTGGTCAAAACACTCGGATCTTGTAGCAGTCGTGTTCTTCTTTACATGAACGTTTGATAGATTGGTCTAAAAACCAGTTGTGTAAAGTGAAAGTATCCTGATACAAGAATCAAGAAAGAAGAAATGCATATTGGCTTGCTCAATAGTCGATTCTAACTGAAGAGAAGAAGTATCTACGACATCTGCTAATCCAAAGGTAACATATGAGGAGTATTATAATAAAATGCATTTGAAGTTTTGAGTAGAGCCTATGAATGGTACAAGAGTAAAATGGTAATTTACTCATTGTTGAAGACTGAAGTATTATGTTATCTAGAGGTGCATACAAATATAGAAATTAGGAATTTTTAGCATATTATTATAATAAATTATGCTAAAAATTCAAATACTATTAGTAATATTTTTTTTTAACTTTTCCCTTCTTCCGTTCTTAAAAACAATGCAACTTTGCAATTTTGATGCTAGATATTTGACTGGTTTTAGCATGATTTTTTTACCTTGAAAATTAAATTTCCATAAAATATAATTTTTGGATGAGCAAAGCGAAGATTCCATTCTACTACACCGGAGAAAAAAATCCGTAATGTTTTTGTTTTTTTCTTTCCGTTTGTATTATTGTGTTTGTTGGCACGATTCCGGCTAAACCGATACTCCAATTGTAATGAAATTTTATGGAGACCTTTGAAATCTCTGAACTTAGAACTGCACGGTTCAAAAAATCGATAGAAAAATTATTTCTCGTGGAAATCGAAATTTTGCGTTTTTTTTTTTTTTCTTCTTCTGTTTGTATTTTTGTGTGTTTGTTAACGCGATTCCGGCTAAACCGATACTCCAATTGCGATGAAATTTTCTGGAGGCTTTTGAAATCTCTGAACTTAGAACTGCCACGTTTTTGAGCGCAATCGAAAGATTATTTCTCATGAAAATCGTAATTTTACGATTTTTTTTCATTTTTCTTATTTTTTCCGTTTGTATTTTTGTGTGTTTGTTAACACGATTCCGGCTAAACCGATACTCCAATTGCGATGACATTTTCTGAAGGCCTCCGAAATCTCTGAACTTAGAACTGCTACGTTTTTTAGCGCAATCTTATAATTATTTCTCAATAAAATCGCAATTTTACTATTTTTTCGATTTAAAAAAATTGTCTTCGACTTATATAACACCTACAAGCTTTATTCGATTGTAATGTTTTTTTTACAGAACCTTAATTTTAAAAATTTATATTTTCGTGCTAGATTTGAGCGTAATCTAAAAATTATTTCTCGTGAAAATCGCAATTTTTCGCTTTTTTCGGTTAAAAAAAAATTTTGGCTTATAACACCTACATGCTTTATCTGATTGTTATGATTTTTTCACAGAACCTTAATTTTATGAATTAATATATTAATGTGAAATTTGAGCGCAATTAAAAAATTATTTCTCATGAAAATCGCAATTTCACGTTTTTTTCGTTTAAAAAAAATACGCTCATCCATCAACGCGTCTGAAAAAGTGTTTGTGAAGCTTCCTAGTTATAAACATATCAGCCAAATTTTTAACTTCAGTGTTTCGAAAGTGCCCAGCTTAAAAAGAAGACCCAAGTTCCATTACCCAAGAAGCCGAAGATTATGGAGCTTTATTAGTGGTATGTTGAATAAACGGTTCCTTATTATTAGTACTTAAAGGTAGACTGGACTTGGAAATCATAATACAATTACCGTTGTCGAAAAACGCTTTGATGTCTGAAAAATAAGTTTAGAAATGTGTGTCCATGAGTTGAGAGAAGACAACTTGTGATGTCCATTTTCATCGAGTCACAATATTGATTTCTCGCACAGCGTGCTCGGGGCATATTACTTTTCATTTCATTCCTTCGACTCAATTGTATTCTAAACCAGAGCTACCATGGACCAGATTATATCAGCTGCAGCACTTTAAAGTAACAATATTTGCTCTCATGATTTCACAAGTTTATGTCATGGGAAACTCTAGGATTTTAATTTGGGGAAATTTAAATAGTAAATGGGTATTAATTTTTACTGTCCAGTCTTATCAATAAGCTATGCGGTTTAGACCCCGTATTTTTTAATTTACAGGCCGTAATAAATTCGTAAACAAATAAATAATATATAATATAATATAATAAGAAATAATATAAAAAAAAATATATATAAATAAAATATTTTATTGCAAATTTGTACTAGGAGCATGACAGTTTAAGCTTGATTTGTGAAAGATTTTTTAAATAGTAAATTTACCTACTTTTAATGTCTTATTTCTCAATTGAATCAAAAAGCATCTATACAATTTTCTCTTTTTTAACTGTCTTTATCTGATGTTAATTTTTTTATTTTACGGGGCCCCTGAATATATTGTTATATTATTGTAACTACTAACTGTACTTGGAACTTATTTTTCTTCACATGCAAGCCTCCCACCTAGCCACTGGAGAATCATTGCTCCGCGATTCATTGTCTTGTCCGATTACATCATCGCCATCTTCTTGCACCGCTGACTTCGAGGATCTCTTCTCTGGTCCGACATCGTCCTCATCTCTTCTTTGAACTTCACCTATGAATTAGATTTGGTATCGTCGAGTTAGGGATACTTCGCTGGGTGAGGCTACTCATAATGCCAATTGTTTTGCATTACTTTCTCCCCATTCAAGCTGAGTATTTGTTTCTCTAATCTGCCAATATTTCAAACAAAATTAGTAGTTTAAATTTCAAGATTTATTTTATTTCAGTCATACAATCTAAACAATTCATTTTAAGTAGGTAGTGTGTGTGACTTCTATAAATGACTTGTTCGGTTTTGCTAAAACACCTACGTAGTCAAAACTTTTGTATTTTTATGTTAATTAACAGTTCACTTCTCAAAGATTGTATGCTACTAGGCCATATTAACACCCGTATATTCATAGTTAAAATTAATAAAATTGTGAATTATTATGATTGATACACAATCAATTTTATTCCCGCACGTAACATTATGCACTTATCAAATCAAACAATCAATCTATATCATAATAATAATAATATCACTATCAATACACACACACTATAAGTTCACAATCAATATCACTGGGGATTGATCAAATCTAATCAATTTAAATTGGGCTGTTTGTTTTTAATTAAAACACAATTAAAAATTGTGCAAAAGTGAGTTCTTTGGAGTGGTCTATTACAGATCCATTCTGTGTTTCAGGTCTAATACTTACGAGACCGGACTTGTCACATCTCCTGGGAGCGATGAGGGGATCTCTCGTAAACTTGAACATCGCCCACGAACTACGTTGCCCATGAACTTCTAAATCGCCCACGAGCTTCGATATGCCTAGGTACAAACTTCTGCATTGCCGGTAAGAATAAGATGTTCATTACAGTCAAAGTTGTGCCAGTACCCGAAATTTTGAGTTAAGTCGATTAAGTCTAGGAAGTTCTTAGTACATCACACATATATTTTTGGACATATCCAATCAACATTCCCTGGAGAAAGATTAAATTAACTAGGAAAACGCTTAAGTCCCGCCGCGTTGTTGGATGAGCGTAATTGGTGCATTGAGCTGCCATGTGTTACGCGGATTTTCTGTTGTTCTGTGGAAAAATCATTACTTAGTCGAAGATTTTTTTTTAATTAAATTAAATTAAATAAAAAAATAACTTAATTTTTTTAATTAATCGTAATTTTAAAAAAGAAAAAAATCGTAAAATTGCAATTTTCATAAGAAATAAATATTAGATTGCGCTCAAATTTAACACGAATATATTAATTCATGAAATTAAGGTTCTGTGAAAAAAAATTACAATAGATAAAGCATGTAGGTGTAATAAGTCAAAGAATTGTTTTAAAAGAAAAACCCTAAAATTTCGATTTTCATGAGAAATAATTTTTCGATTACGCTCAACATTTCGCACGAATATCTTAATTCATGAAATTAAGGTTCTGTGAAAAAATCATTACAATCGGATAAGCATGTGGTGTTTATCGGAAGAAGTTTTTAAAATACAAAAAAAAAATTGCGTTTTTCATGAGAAAAAATTTCCGATTGCGCTCAAAACGTGCATTCTAAGTCAGAGATTTCGAAGGCCTCATGAAATTTCATCGAATCGAGTATCGGTTTAGCCGGAATCGTGTTAAAGACACACAAAATATCAGTACGAAATTGAATAAAAAAACATTCCGGATTTTTTTCTCCAGTGTAGTGAAATGGAATCTTCGCTTCGCTCGCTACGCTCATCCAATTAAAAATGTTTTGATTAAATGTTATTCTGTCATTTTATTTTGAGATTACACACTGAAAACATGAATAGTACCTTATTTACCCGGTTGCGAGCCTACGTTTTTTGACACATTTTTGCAGTTCAAAATGGTACCCCGGCTTGGAATCGATGGCAAACTTATGAGTATTTACCCCTTAGCTTTCTTTTTTAAAATCGTGCAGCACTGCCCTTAAAATCAAATAGGCCTAATATTTGTAATTGTATTTGTATTTTATTATATGTACTACTTTTTTTATTACTATTGTAGGGATTTCATCCCACCCAACTGATGACGTGTTTTTTAAGCTACGGACAATGTCGACTATTTCTTTTTCAGTTACTTGAGCAAATGGTGCGAAGCACATTCCAGTTGAAATGTTTATTGCTCCTTCACAAATGACTAATTTTAATGTATGTATATATAGGTAATGTAATTATAATTCTAATGACTAAATAAATGTTAGAGGTTATGAACACTCCTACAAATTTGAATTGGTGGCAAAATGGCAAAATATTGCACCCCTCATCTTCGTCACAAGCAAAATATTGCACACTGCCGTCACCATTTAGGCGGGTGGAGTTTCCGCGCTCACTCGTAATTGTCACGTTGCGTAACGCACTGCATTTTAAACTTAAAACTACAATGCCAGCGTTACACGATAATAAAACGATTGACAGGCTGTTTTTTTGTCTGACAAAAGATTGACACTTTATTGGAAGACAACCCTGCAGACCACTCTTTCAACTGATCGCACTTGGTTGTGAGAGGAGAGGGGGAAGGGAAAATACATCGCGGCAAACCATCAAAAATGATAAAACTACGCATTGTATTGTCTGTTTGAATTGACTAACACATTATTCTTCACTATTTATGCACTACTGAACTTTTTGGGCTGTGGCTTATAGCTTAGGGTGACCAGACCAGACGTCCCGGTTTTCCCAGGACAGTCCTGGTTTTCAGGTACCTGTCCCGGTGTCTTGAGAGACACCACCCGGGACGGGTAATTGTCCCGGTTTTCCAACATAGGACGGACGGTTTTAGTAATTTTATAGTAATTTTTCGGATTTCCAAATACTAGGGCCTATCTTATTTCATTTTGTAATACTAAATATGTACATACTAGTAATATGACGCGTCACTTGTCCAAGACAGTGTAGTGGCATGTCAAACTGAGAGATTTATGTGTTGTTCTGTGTTGTGTTTTTTTACTGTTTGAGTGTTTGTGTTAGTCATCCGAGTGTAAAATGTGAAGAGAAGGTGTGTGTTCAATGACAATTTGCAAAAGAGGTATCCTTTTATAGAAGCAAACCTTGCCTCAATCGAAAGTGAGAAAATTCGTAAATATTTTTCGCGAGAGAAAATGGGTACAGACGAGGTCAAATTAGCGCTGCTGAAGGAACATTTGCTTACCATACCGTGATGCACAATCAGTTTTCATTCAATAGATTGTACGTCTGCAATAGTGCCACAACCATTTCAGTTATAGTTTCCTTGTCAATTATTACATTACAACAAGTATTTCGTGCCTTCCTTGCTTAGATCGCTCTAAAAGCTATCTGGAGGATTGAAATACCCTCCAAAAATACGCCTCCGCCGGCTGGGGCTTTGCCCCAGACCCCGTATAGCCCACGCAAGTCCACACTGATTCTTATGTCGAGGTGTCCCGGTTTTGGGTTTTTGAAATATGGTCACCTTATTATAGCTGCTATGCGTTGACGAAGAGTTTTTCAAAAATGGCATCCTGAAAACTAGGGTGCGGCTTATATGTGTGTAAATACGGTACTTGTGCCGCCAACAATGAATACAAGTTAGTAGATTGCATTTAAATAACAATGTTTTACTCTCCGGTAAAGGTGCGGTGGCCATGCTACGAGTCGACACACCACAAGCGAAGCCAACCAATCGCATTGAACCGGGAGTCAACACTGCGCAACATGGACATAGAACCTCCCGACCACTCGCCGCTTCGAACTTCCAGGTAGAACGCGGAATGTGGTGCTCTTGCTGCAAATGAGGTACATAATGGAAATCTTGTAAACTAAACTTTTAAGGAAATCAAGTGTAATAGTTTTGTATAATTTAACAGTTTGCTCTAGTTTGAAAAATAAATGCCTTTTAAATTAACGATTGAATAAATTAGTCTTTGGGTTGCCACTTTTGATAATCAAAATTGTTATTCAAAATTTTAATAAACCATGAACTCGACATAACAAACTCAAACAAAACTAACTTTAAAAAAATAAAAAAATAAAAAAAATAATACAAAATAAAAAGTTGGTTGAAGTCCTTAATTTTGAACGTTCCTCCATAATTAACGATTGAATAAATTAGTCTTTGGGTTGCCACTTTTGATGATCAAAATTGCTATTCAAAATTTTAATAAACCATGAACTCGACATAACAAACTCAAACAAAACTAACTTTTAAAAAAATAAAAAAAATAATACAAAATAAAAAGTTGGTTGAAGTCTTTAATTTTGAACGTTCAATCATAAGGAAATTAACCCAAATCGACGCTACATACGTGGCATATATATCGAAGGTAGGGTAGCGGCACCGATTAGCGGAGCGTCCGGAGATAATTTTCAACTAAAGATGCCTGTAACTTTTGTTTCGTTCAAGATAACAATGATATATGATACACCATTTTGAAACTAAATGTCAACTAGCCATTGCCAACTTAACATACCTTCCCCGCCATCTTTTGCCAATATGGTGATACTTCGGGATTTCTAGGGGGAAACGTCAAACCATCCTGAACCGGACGCTCTAAAGCATTTTCGATATTTGAAATGTTAAGTAGGGTATAGTTTTTATGGCCAGATTAATTGTCCTGTCAAAACCCGATCACAAACTGATTGATTTGAATGTAAAACTTGATAGTATTTCAACAGCTGACTTCTAGAAACACCATTTTAGTCTTCGTTGCTAGCCTATAGGAAACTGAGTTGTCAGAAAGTTCGTATGCACATCCGGAACTTTTATCTTCAATAACTTTGATATTGTTTGACTCACAATGAAAAACCAAAGCACTTTGTAAAGAAGAAGTGTACCAAATGGGCCCTACATGAATCACGGTGTGAAATATCTTCCCAAAACGTATTAAGGCGACCAGAAAGTAGACATGTTCGGTTACTTGGTACCGTCCGGTAATGCGCCCCTCTATCTTAGCTAGGCCATAGCTGCCCATTTGTGGAAATGAGACATACACAGGCCTAGCCTGCAGACTATTGACTGGCCCACCGCCGTCTGAATGTACGTAGGCCTAAAGATACAAATAGTAGGGGTGTGCGAGTACCGGAAATTTCGAGTCAAGTCGGGTATTTGGGATTTGACTCGAACTCGAGTATTTGAGATTCAAAATCGAGTCTCCAAATTTTTTTTTTTTTTTTTTTTACGATTTTGGTGGAGGTGCCGGGTCGCGGCCCCGCGGGCGAGTGTAAAAACGTAAAAATCGTTATCTATTTTTGGCACTACCTTACCACTGATAAGTCATAATAGTAACCTCAGAAGTTTTGTCCTTTTTTGGCACAAATAATAAAAATATGTCAATACAATGTTTGTACTTTGTATCAACATTTGCCGAAGGTACTGTGTAGGTTTACTTAAGACTCGGAGTGGGACTCGAATTGGTCTCGAAATCGAGTAATTGAACGAGTGAGCGTAGCGAACGTAGTGATTTCCATTCGACTTAAACGGCCCTTATTGTTTTTCTGCGTGCGTGTGTAAGTGTGTGTGTGTGTGTGTGTACGTTGAAAATCAGCCGAATCGCTGAACAGATTGCGCTGAAATTTTAAACAGACATCCGGTACGAGTTTATTGAGAACTGCTAACAAAATCAGCAAGATTCATTGCGATTTAAACCTACAAAAAATAATAAACTGAAAAATAGACTTCCAATGTTTAGAAATTATTTTAACGACAATGTTTTAGATTTTGAAAAGATATTTTTTGTTTGTTATTCGCCTGGCCGTGAAATGCCGTGCCCATGCAAGGTCTGTCGAATGTTGCACGTCAAGGTACCCCCAAATTCCGCTCGTAGATTGAGTAAACCTTGCAATATTTTCACGTATTTCGTACTGGCTATGTTTACCATAGTAGGCCCTATTGCCACAGATGATGGACTACACAGCGTTCTATGCATTTCAAAACATGTTTAATTATTTTTGAAATACAATCAAGAAATTACAAAATCTTTCCCGACCAGGGGATTGAACCCACTTCTTTCACATTTCGGCTACAAGGGCGCCTTAGCCAACTAGACTAGGGAAACGCCAAAGTCGTAGTTAGACGAGTGAGCGAGTCATGTGGCGAGTACCCGGGAACATTTGCATTTAAGTTTGATAATTATATTCGTATAAATAATAGTTTTTTAAAGTTTAGTTGGTATACGGGGACGGGCGCGTCAACTGTAAGGTCATAATGCACCTCTCTAGCCTATGATAGGCTAGGTAGGCCTAAGGTAGGGGGAAGAAAAGTAATGTAATCGGGTACTCAACACATGGCTCACTCACTCGTTTAACAACGACTTTGGCGTTTCCCTAGTTTTTAGGACTCTTGACTCGGACTCGACTCGAATTCAAAAATCAGGACTCGCACACCCCTAACAAATAGACTGCTTATCACAGCTCCACAAAATTCGGTCATGACTTTCAGTCAATAAAAAAGTTCCTGCCCGCAACTAACACCATCCATGGTGCAAATCTGGAACTAAATCTGTGAAAAGTTTCTTTCATCGACCGATACTTTAGTTTGTTATCATAATGCATACAAAGTAAACAGTTGTTCAATATAAAACGTTCTAACTTCTAACTAAATTAAAATATTATTATTACCTTTATTATTTATTAATTAAAAGTCCAATCCTAAACCCGAAATAAATCTACTTCCGCCTAGAGACGCTGTCTACTTCCACCCCCTTAACTAACTCTACCTTGTGGCAAATAGACAATGCTTCACCTTTTGCATGGGGACGCCTGAATAACGCCGAATCGATTGTGTGTAGTGTACTTGCCAATTTTCCTCCTAGGTAACCTTTCTTTTCTAACACAAAAGAGTAGCGTGGTACGTACACTACACATGATCGATTCGGCGTTGTTCCATTCGGCGTTATTCAGCGCCCCCTTTGCATGTCAGTTATAATTTATTTAACATGGGAAAATCGAAGCCGTGACAAGCAGTCTATTTGTACCTTGACATACATCCAGAAGGCGGTGGACTGGCCATATAGGCAGGCCGGGTAACCATATTGTGGTCTTTAGTATTCTGGGCCTCAGTTTTTACAAAATTACAAGGGGAAGTGTTCCGGTTTTGGAAATAAGTATTAGATTATCACATAAATTATAGTTAGTTCTCAGGTTAGGGGGAAAATTAAATTAGCAGCAATACAACATCAAAAAATTACAGTGATATAGGGACTATTTTCTTGAGGCACAGTATAGGGAAGCCTCACGTGACGTCACAGCTCGCCGGCAAGTGGCCGCGAATCGAACTGATGGACAAGCAGCCTCATTTCGCAAGTCGACGCCTGGTGAACGGCTCAACAAAGATCACGCTCTAACTTTTATCCTATTCATTATTTGGACAAAACTTAAGAGGATTAAGAACCGTTAGCTTGTTATAACAAGTTACGCATTATAAATGACAAATTTATCAACAACTTTAAGTCTTCTCAACTTCAATTGATAAAAAACTACTGATCGGATTTCAAAAAGAATTCTCTCTAAATATGCATCCAACTAATAAGAAAAGAAATAAGTTAACTTTCTCGATAGAAAATGCACTGAACGAAATTTTACAGCATAGCGTGCAGTTTTTTACGGCTCATCCGCACGTCAAAAGCGCGTATTTAGGATGAAAACACATACCATGCATATTACCCTATGCTATAAATTTTCGTTCTGTGCACTTTTTATCTAGAAAGTTTATTTATTTCTTGTCTAAACAGTCCGATGAATATTTTGAAAGAGGTCTTGTCAAAATCCGATCACTAGGTTTTTGTCAATTGAAGTTGTTTTATTTAATTTCATAAAAAACAAGTAACAGTTTTAAATGTTATTTCAATACGCACATCGATATAACACGTTAACGTTTGTCTAAAAATTCAAAATAATCGCTATTAGAAGGAATGATATATTTGCTAAATATTATTCCTCCTAAGTTTTTTCCCAATAATGAATAGGGTAAAAGTTAGAGCATGATAAGTTGTGCGACGTTCAGCAGGCGTCCACTTGCGAAACGATGGTTGCTTGTCCATCAGTTGGGCTCTAAGCGGAGAATACCTCTTATTCCCCTCGATTTGTGACGTAGGTGCTAGTAGCCTATAGTAAGACAGACAATACCCCATCATAACCTAACTTTTGCATGAGAAACTTACAAAATATAGTGTAGTAGTGTAGGCAGTGATTATTGCCACAGCCATGGGAACACCCATCTTCTAGCATGCTGCAATGTCAATCAATTAGTTTCTTTTATGTAGGGTGAATTTCCTTAGTTTTGTATGTTATGTAATTCAAAAGTCAAAACATGAAACAAAAAATAAATAGGCTATCTTCTAATTTTTCAAAGTGGTTAGGCGGCCATCTTGCCAATGCCTGCTAAAGAATAAGAATGGGAATCAACATACCACCAATACCTTTAGATGGCTGTGAAGAAAGTATGGGAAATTCAAATTCAATACAAAGTGCTAAATTTGAGTTTTCAAAACTATCCAATGTGTATGAAATATTTTGCAATACCGTAAATGAGCTAATCAAAATATTATTTGAGAATGCTCTTACCTATCTCTAACCATATGGTAAAGATCAACAAATGGCTGAAAACTAACAGATTTAAAGTTAAATACATATATATAGACAAATCCAAATATGTTTGTGACTGTACTTTGACCAAAGAGATAGGACAAAGGCCCAAAATACAATCTTCTACAAACGATTTAGAGAGTATAAGCTACCAGTTAACATTAAAAGATGCCAATTCTGCGAGATCAAAACTTGAAAACACAATAATTTAACAAAACTTGAAAACATAATAATTTCTGTAACTTATGTAAAACTTGAATACTAAGCAAAATTTTAAATTATTAATAAAGATGATAGATATTATTATAAATAAATAAATCCGTATTTCTAGTCTACCCACTCAGTCACACAACTGATTTTACTGACAGTAAACCAAAGTGACCAAGCCAACCCTGTAGGCCCGACGCAATCGACGAGTGAACAATAACTACCAAAGATCGATATTTTTAATAGGAAATATAGCAATTGGTGGTATGGACAGTGCGAACAGTAACACCTACGGATCAACACCAGAATCAACAAGGTCGATTCAGAACAACTTTAAATTTATTATGTGCCTCGTTGCTAGGACGGCTCTAAAGTCACCGTTTACTAATACCTAAGACAAGAACTGATGGACTTGAGTCCAAATCAGAAGTTAAAAAACTTCTGACTTTAGCGGGAATCGAACCCTGGACCTTCTGCATTGGAAGCAAAGAGACGCTAACCACAAGACCAACGAACCACACCAAGACCAGACCAGTGGTTGGAGGTTTTATTCGGTGGTAAATCTTACAGTGGTGTGTTTCTTCCTTGATTTCAGATTAGTGCAGCTTGCCAGCTCGGCAAGAGAAGAGAGCAAGGAACGTCGTCGGTAGCTGCCCGCGAGATTGTGGGTGTCGCCAAATAAACACCCAACTGCGTCGTCCTGGCCCAGGTTTTATCCGAGTTTTCCCTCGGGCCGTAAAGAC
Source organism: Sweltsa coloradensis (assembly GCA_024449915.1). Taxonomy (NCBI): domain Eukaryota; kingdom Metazoa; phylum Arthropoda; class Insecta; order Plecoptera; family Chloroperlidae; genus Sweltsa; species Sweltsa coloradensis. Next base: position 24,791 of record JAMZAV010004406.1, read on the forward strand.
AAATGTCGGGAACAACTATCGCAGTCCTCGGACAATTTCACATCCAGTGTGGCAGCTTCCACGAATAAATAAATAAAATAAAAAGTAAAAACGTAATCAACTGATATGATTTATTTTATGCTACAATGCAACTCAATTCTTTAGAGTTTAATCCTGGCCAACTGCACTCGATTGTATCTGTAGCCTAAACTTCTATGGTTCTACCTACCATATTTATGATTGTTACTGTACTGTACTAGTAATAATGGGCCATAATAGTAATTATGGGGGGTGTAGTGATAATGCAGAAATACCCTCGCCGGCTGACAGTCAACATTCAACTGAAAAGGATCAACGTATTGCATTGTAGCCACAAATACACTTGGTTGGTGAGCTGAGTGCAAAATGCAAACGTTTCAATGTAGGTTAAAGAATCGAGTGCAGTTAAGGCATTTTATTTTTCATATTCTGCTTGTAACACTTAGGGTTGTGCAAACCCACTATTTTTTTCTTCAAACTCGCTTTCATAGATTTGAAAATCGAACTTCAAACTTCACAAAAATTTTGAACCAAACTCGAACCAAACTTAAAGGGTTATCATTATCAAACAGTTATAATCTAGGTAAAATAGAGTACTGGCACCCCCACCAACCATTTTTGTTTTGTTTTTTAATTTATGTAAACTGAGAACCGTTTTTTGGCATGTCAAGTAATGGGAGCCCTCACACCACTACAAATAAGTTTTTTTTTAGTGAACTTCAAACTTTTTTCATTTGAACTCTTCCAAACATTCGCACATCCCTATTGCATGCATTGCAATGAGACGCAATTCTTTTTAGACTTTTAACTTAATTCTTTATATCATTTAAATAAATAAATAAGTTTTATTTAGAGTCTACCCACTCAGTTATATAACTAAACTAAAGAACAATTTCTCAATTTCATTAGTTGGGAAACACTCTCGTAGTTGTAATTAATTTTATATAAATCAAAAAGACCAATCATACCAATGGAGACCGGGGTTTGATACCCCGCTGAGATGGATTTTGTAATTTCTGGATTGATTAACATAAAATTTAAGAACAAGTAAAACTGTTCTAACTTAATTGTAGTAGTATTTTATAAGTAGGTATTTATAACGTTACTAGTTACTACATGTTATATAGTTTAATTTTTTATAAGTAAAAGTACAAACATTATTTCAATATATAACCTAACTGTTCTAACAATCTCAGCTTTTATAAGATGCAAGTTGTTATTTGGATCAATAATATCTGCCCTTAAGCATCCAATCACCCTTAGGATCCATGTGAAAGTGTGGAGAGTATTTTAAATTTGATGATTTACTGGTTCCATTAGCAAGCCAAGCATTTTGTATAATCTTTTTTTGTACCCAACTTAGGCCCGGTATTTCAATGTCCAGTTAAAATTTATCCATCTGTTAGCGTTCCAATTAAACAATTTTTAAGCTTCCGATTGGTAGTTAGGTACCTAGTTGCCATGAAGATAACTTATCACTTATCAGGCAGTTAATTTTTACCACTTTAACTAGACATTAGACATTGAAATACCAAATCTTGTCAAACTTGTGATCTTCCAGAAACTTTAATTTTTTCCTTTTTTTAAAAATAATGTTGCAAAATTTAAATAAACTGGATCCATGTTGATCATTCATAAGAAAAGTGAGACCAAACCACAAAGATCTGCACGGATGGCGGCTCCATGCAGTAAATGGTAAGTATGGTTATTTTATTACCAAGAGCATTGGCACATGCCTCGGCCATGAAATACCCTCATTTTAAATTGTCATAACCAGCTGCCTGTTGCAAACAATGTTTCTGCCATCCGAAGCCTACACAAGATACCGTCTTGCCAAATAACTTGGCCTGTTCCTGCAGACTGATTGGACGGCGTAGAGACTTCATAAAGTACGTGTACTTATTGTATTACACAGCTTAAGTTTACTCGGTCACACCTTTTTTCTATGTTTTGACTTTTGAGCAACTAACACAAGAGCTCTACTGATTTAGGCCTTCTAAAAAAAAGAAATGAGATTTTCTGAAACGCTTTTGATCCGCTCACCAACTTGACAAACATTTTTAAATCAATAAAAATTGATTTAATTCTAAAAGTTGATTATGCATTTTTTTAAATAAAAAATAAAAATCATATTCTGCTTAGTTGTAGGGATGCACATTAATTTGATAACCAATAATGAAAAAGTTATTAATTGAACTTACTGAATTTTTTTTCAATTTCTTGCAATCGTTCCTGCGGTTACGCTGACTGCCGTAGCACCGCTATTCAATTTGTGTTATTTTGATAATCAATTTTAATTTTACTATTGTGCATCCCTATCTGTAATGCCAGAACTATTCCCGTCACATGTACCCTATCTCCCGGACTTCAGCTGGCAACGTCTGCGCTATGAAGAACATAAAGCCCGACCTAGAAATGTCTGTTGTGACTACGTATCCTAAATTGCATGCTGATTAGCTTCAATTTTGCTATACCAGTAATTTCAGATTTAAAAAAATCCTATTTCACTCTGATACTAGGAAAACATCAAAGTCGTTGAGCAATAAGCAAGCAACGTGTTGAGTACCCAGAACCATTTTGAATTTGACTATTGATGTTCAATATTTAAGTGGCCGGGTTTTGAGGTTTTTTTCTAGCGGTAATTTGGAGAACTTTGCTCATTCTCTACTATTTTTTTTATCCGTCCCCATTTCCAAACTAATGCTATTTTTTATAAAAATGAAGAACAAAAATGCCATGTGTTAAATTAAATGCTACACATTCTCCGTTAAAAATTTCTTGTAGGTTTGAACCGCAACAAATTTTAATGCAAATTTTGATGGCAACCACAAATTTTGTTTTTTGGATGTTTGTTTAAAATTTGAGCTAAATTGGTTGGTTTGACCTATGCACAATGAAATCACTTCTAGATTCTGATGAATGCACAGAAAACATTTATAATTTACTATAATGGTGACTAGTCTTCTGTGTGTGTGTGGAAAAAAACTTCTGATACGACCAAAGTCGGTCAACTGATGTCAAATTCAATTCAAAATTTAGTTTAATGTGGAATAGCTTTCCCCGATCGGTGCACAATGAAGTTTGGGTTTGGAATCTTGTAAGGACTTGCAGGTACTACTATTACTACTACTATTTCATAATGATAATTTTTAGCAGTGTAAATTTTGTTATCCATAAATACCCGCCACTGAAGACTTTTCTTAAAAAATGGCAAAAATTAAACCAAGAGACTTGCATTGAGGGACCAGCAGGGCAATTCTCCAACTTTGTTACCTTGAACGCCTCCGTATGATGATTTAACATTGGTGGCGTTATTTATCACATATAACGTGGATCTTGCAGAATCGCCCTCCAGTTAAGTCCAGAAACAAAGATGTGATCATAAATCAAGAGGTAGGTATAATACTGGCCATGCTTATTTATTGCTCTGTTCTTGATTAGAATAGCAGCATTCGAAGTTGACTTGAAGTCTTCAGACAGGGTAGGTATCCATTAAATGGTATTTCAACTCTCGTACTACTCTCCTACGATGGCCAATCGGTGACTAGCATTTTTAATTTTTGTTCAATGACCATATTCTGGTGATGCCAGCATTGGCTAACTTGCTTCGGAACCACTATACCGGTAACTTAGTACAATGCTTAGTAGTACCGTTCTTGCTTATAGTTGCTTTTATAAAATAATTCCATATTAACTGCAAAGCAAAACTAAAAGAAACTACTAAGATAAAAATCCTTATCCATCAACAATAACATGACTAGCATGTGTAATTCAGAAATAACAAACAAAATCTCCACCAGGCATGTCGATTAATTAATCGACATAACAATTGCACCTGCGGTTGTGTTTCCCGATTAATGAAGACGAGAAATAGAAACTTTGGAGTTTAAAGGTGCCTTTGTAAAGTGGCGTGGAATAATTTTAACTTGCCTGCATCATAAACATGCTCAATAATTTCTAAAAAATCACTAAAAAAATACTTTTAAAATTCAAATAACAAATCTAAGCTGCCGGTTCAAAATTCAATTAAAAACGACAACAACAACAACGCATACGTGCGTTGGCAACACTGGCTGGTTCTCTTTCGCTTGTTGCCACTGCCACATGGAACTTGGAAGTGGTTGATTTTGTACCCAAGATTTAGGCCTAGGTATTTCATCATTCAACTTTTGAATATTAAATTATCAATACGTTGATTGATTTGCTTAACACAAGATAATGCTCAATTTTTAAAGAGAAACCATTTCTGGGTTTCATTCTATTCGACGTGAGGGCAACACTAAAACACAATCTGTGCGGTGGCACCAACATAACCTCACTTTAATATATTTTTCTGTTTTTAGGAAAGTAAACTTCAGACTCAATCATGCCGCTCTCCTGCAGATTTTATAAGGAGAAGTACCCTGAAGTGGAAGATGTAGTTATGGTGAATGTACGAAGTATTGCAGAGATGGGAGCCTATGTTCATTTATTAGAGTACAACAACATTGAAGGAATGATTTTACTTTCTGAACTTTCACGTAGGCGTATACGTTCCATTAACAAATTAATTCGCGTAGGAAAAACTGAACCAGTTGTGGTAATTCGAGTCGATAAGGAAAAAGGTAAGATATGATAAACTTCTAGCATCGCCAAGGCATAGCCCAGCCCTAGCTAGACCTAGCCCCTACCTCAAGCGCCTGTCAGACGATCGAGAAAATCGCGCGAGTAACTCTCTGGGAGTAGGCCTGCACTTATTTACATGGAACTCACCCCGCGCCCGGTAAGCAGACGGTAAGCCAGCGGCCGCGAAAGTCCGCTGTCAAACTGTCCAGCTTGTCACTCTAGCGAGTCGCGGTAAGCGAGAGCCAATCAGCACCACACCATTGACAATGACGTGAGTCAGTTGTTTTACTTGAAGTTTATCACGGCTTGAAAGATGGTATCAATCCGCGAGCCGATCTCATGAAGCCGTTGTTAGTTTCAAATTCGCTATAGGATACTACGTAACTTTCGAAACGTTGGCATGGCTCAACTTTTTTACACTACAATTGTGGGAAACGTAAGTTTATAAGCAGGAGCAATTTTATTTAAACATGTACTAATAACACTTCTAATATGTATTATAAATTATATTCTAAGGCTTGATCCGTGAATGGAGGATGTATTCAAGCATTACGTCAGTCCACGGAAATGATTGACTTCAATGCATCGAGGTGTATATCAAGAGACTCAACCGAATTGAACTCGAACCGACTTGAGTCAATTCGGATTTTAGTGCTGTGATATACATAGTGAATCAGAAACCCACTACCATAACACATGACCAGTGAACAGTTGTTGTTACCTTCATTATCTGTCGTGTGACAAGGATGGTAATAAACTCGCGCGAGCCGATCGTCTGACAGCCGCTTTAGTTTCAAAGGTTCCGCTATAGGCTACGTACGGCACTTCTTTGGTTGGCATGGGCCAAAACTTTTTTAACACTCCAATGTGTGGGGAAACGTAGGTTAGGAGGCGGAGGGGGGGGGAGGGTGCAAAGCTCATATGTTTTACAATATTATTATTATTATTATTATTATTATTATTATTATTATTATTATTATTATTATTATTATTATTATTCTAACCTACTTTTCCCCTCAAGTGTTAAAAAGGTGGCCCATGCTAACCGAAGAAGTACCGGCTACACGGGGTGTGTATTGTATTGTTGTCTTCCCCTGTTATTGACTAATGGTCGGCAGGTTTAGTCGGTTGCAGTTTTTTTAAAACAACACTTGCTTCTGGTTGCAAATTGACAACTACTCACCATAGTACCGGTACAGGCTCTATAACAATCTTATACAGTAGCAATTGCAGACCCAATACCAATAGCATTTATCATTGTGTGGTTGTAGTTGATAAGTTGGCCGCTAGGGGCCGGTTTGCACAGCTAACCGCCTGCAGTTTCTAACGTTGACTGTTGCAGCAGTTGACTTTTGAGGCCGCTAGGGGCGCGCGTCACGGCATTACAGTGAGTTTTTATAGGGAGTTTTGCCACCTAGGGTACTGTACTTAACTTTATAAGATTGTTATACTGTGCACTCACTCCCCCCACAGACCCAATTACCACCACAAACGTGTTCTTTGGTCTAACTCAACCACACAGGTCGCACTGTGCAATAACTGGCCCGTTTTTTAATAAACACTTGCACAGTGCTTAACCGGCCTTCACAGTTTTCAAAGTACATGTTCACGGTTGGCTCTTGTCATGTTACGGGATCGCCCCATGAGGTTCACCAGTTGTAATTAAAAAGCAATACCACGGCGGCATATCAGTAGGACTGTTCGCTGGGCATTAGGCGGTAGGCCTACTCGACTTTACTCAAACCTTCTCTTAGTCTCAGATCACATTAATGACATCGGGTACCCGGAAACCGGTTCTATAGCGATCCGGTTCCGGCTTTTCAAACCGGTTCCATTTTGACAAATTTAGCATTTTATAGCATCAATTATTTTGTTTTCCTTTCCACCAAACTCTTAAATGTAAGGTGTTTCTTGCACTTCTAATGGTGAATGATGAATTATAGGAAAATCAATAGCCTATAGGTAGTTAGAATACATTACTATGAATAGGTAGTATAGGTGGAACCAGATAAGCTGGCGGTCGTCAGGGTCAAGCGAGAGAGCACGCAACGCCAAACCGTTGGACAATTGTTTAAACACACCAAAAACTGAGCATTAGTAGGGCCTTACCCTTTTTAATGTGTCAAGTTCCAGTTTTATAATCCTCGTGATGTTTTCAGTGGATAAAACTTTATCTACATTCATACCATAAATTTTATAACTTTTGCCATAAAGTAGTTCGTCCGTCAGAATCTGTATCTCTAACGAATTACTGGTTCTAAGCTTCACCTATACAAATATTCTAACTAGGAGTTCCGGGGCGTAAATGCAAACCTTGGGAGTTAATGTCACGTTTGGGAGCTTCAAATAAATTTTAATTTCTACCAAGTCAAATTATTTTTATTTTTCAAGGATGTTTTGAGACCAACTTGGCCTAAAATAGCAATGTTAATTTAAACAGTTCTCCTGTTTTATTTTTTTTAATAATGTGGTCATAGGCTAAATGAACCCTGGGCACTTAACGAATATACTATATTCACAACAATAGTGCGGGGCGAAAATAGCAAATTTGGAAAGCTTTGCAACGCTGCATCATTTAAATTTCACCAAGGTCTACACTAGCTTGGCAGTTTTTTACTTTGGGAAGACTCGTTTTTGAGTGGAAATTTGGCTGATATAATTTAACCCAAAATAACAAAAATTTGGGTAAAAAAAAATTGCACCAAGCTTCCTTAACAAAGTTGCAATACATTGGGAATGCTGTGAGCATATAGAAGTGACCAAGCTGTTTTTCTTTTATCTCACTAGTTTTCGCATTAAAAAGGTATGGCCCTGTTGATTGAGCCCAAAATGCAACCTTTTTGTTAAAAAAAGTAAAATTTTAAAACTCGGAAATCTGTGAGAAAAAGTTGAGGCCATTTACTTTTTAGAGCATCTGAAAAAATAAATAGCCAAAGTAACCATTTTTCATGAAAAAGTTAAAATTTTAACTTTTTTTGGCCCATTGACTGTTTGAGTCCTCGTACCAAAATCAATAGCCAAGTAATTTTTTTATGATTTTGAGTTTAAAATTTTAACTTTTTTACCACGAAAATGGTTGGCTTTGCGCTCGTCAACAGGCGAAATGATCTTACTTCTTTTCATGCGAAACTAGGGAGAAAGAATGAAATGCTTGGCTCAACTTCTGTATCCACAGCATTCACAGCCGAAGACTTTTGAAGGAGAGCTTGGCTGCCCTTTTTTTTACAAATTTTTTGTATTTTGGGGGGATATCACATCTTTTTGTGTTTGTTTCATAGCAAAGCTTGAAATATGTGAAATACGTGTAAAGGTGGATACAGTGCCTTTAAAACAGATTGTTTAGAAACAAAAGCTACCATCTTTTTTTTGTTTTTAATCTGTAGGCCTAGTTGGCAATATTCAATGTTTTTATTAAATTTAATATGGTTAATGTCGTCTTGGGTTTTTGTGTGAATGATTTGTTGACCGGACTATAACACATTGACGCATAATTTTAATCAGCAATTAAAATATTAAAAATTGTAATAAATACAACATAACGTTTTTCCCAAAGTAAAGAGTGGTAGGGAACAGTGGGGGTGAAATATCGCTTGTCTCCTGGCGGATTATTATGTACTACCATGCCAAATTTCATGCTGATAACTCATTCATTCGGTACCTACCTTTATGGTGAATGCTGGAAATCAAGGTAAAAATAATATAAACTATTAGGGATGGGGGTTGAAAAAGTGTTGTTTAGGAAATGAGAATAGGCTTATTGGGTTAAAACACATTAAAACATAATTTACTATTTTGAATAAAAATACAATTTTGGGTTAGAGCTATGAATTATTCTAATTTTAGGGGATGATTTAGGGGATGTTGGGGGTGGAATATCGCTTGCATCGCGACAAATTATTTTTCATTACGTAGTATGTAACATCATGCCAAATTCCATGCTGATAACTCATTGGTGCCGTCATGGTGAACTGCTGAAAATCAAGGTAAAAATAATATAAACTATAAGGGATGGGGGTTGAAAAAATGTGGTTTAGGAAATGAGAATAGGCCGATTGGATTAAAACACATTAAAACATAATTTTAATAACCACCTAATTTGAATAAAACATCAATTTTAGATTTGAGCTATGAATTATTCCAATTTAAGGGGGTGTTGAGGGTGGAATATCGCTTGCCTCTCGGCGGATTATTTTTCATATTATTATATAATGTCAAATTTCATGATTATAACTCACTAAGTGCCTTCGTGGTGAATGCTGGAAATCAAGATAAAAATAATATAAAACTATTAGGGATGGGGGTTGACAAAATGTGGTTTATATAATGAAAATATGCCGATTGGGTTAAAACACATTAAAACATAATTTTAATAACTAATATAAATAAAAATTCAATTTTAGGTTAGAGCTATGAATTATTCCAATTTTAGGGGATTATTATAGGGGTGGAATATCGCTTGCCTCTCGGCAAATGATTTTTCATAGGCCTTAAGTAGCATCATGCCAAATTTCATGCTCATTAGGTGCCTTCATGGTGAATGCTGGAAATCAAGGTAAAAATAATATAAACTAGTAGGGATGGGGGTTGAAAAAATGTGATATAGGAAATGAGAATAGGCCAATTGGGTTAAAGCACATTAAAACATAATTTAATAACTTGAATAAAAATTCAATTTTGGTTTAGAGTTATCAATTATTCCAATTTTAGGGGATGATTTAGGGGGTGTTGGGGGTGGAATATCGCTTGCCTCTCGGCGAATGATTTTTCATATTAGTATGTACCATCATGCCAAATTTCATGCTGATAACTCATTAAGTGCCTTCATGGTGAATGCTGGAAATCAAGGTTAAATAATATAAACTATAAGGGATGGGGGTTGAAAAAATGTGGTTTAGGAAATGATAATAGGCCGATTGGGTTAAAACACATTAAAACATAATTTTAATACCTAACTAATTTGAATGAAACATCAATTTTAGATTAGAGCTATGAATTATTCCAGTTTTAGGGGGTGTTGGGGGTGGAATATCGTTTAATTGCCTCTCGGCGGATTATTTTTCATATTATTTGTACCATCATGTCAAATTTCATGATGATAACTCATTAGGTGCCTTCGTGGTGAATGCTGGAAATCAAGGTAAAAATAATATAAACTATTAGGGATGGGGGTTGACAAAATGTGGTTTATATAATGAGAATAGACCGATTGGGTTAAAACACATAAGAACATAATTTTAATAACTAATTTGACTAAAAATTCAATTTTGGGTTAGAGCTATGAATTATTTTAATTTTAGGGGATGATTTAGGGGGTGTTGGGGATGGAATATTGCTTGTCTCTCGGCGGAAGTTTGTGAGTCTGAGGTACATCTAAGTGTGGTCCAAATTTCATAGTTCTAAGATGTACCGTTTTCTCTGTACAGGCTCATATTCCTCTCTGGCAGAATCCACTACCCCCCTTCCCCCCAACCAGCCAGCCGGACGATTATCGTCGATATTTACGCACTTTTTTAACACAGAACGGGTAATCGGATCGGGCTGATTTTTTTTTTGGTATGTCATGGACCACATATCAGGTCATATACCGAGTTTCAAGATTGTAAATCTTTCGGGACGGCGTGTGCAGATAGCTGAAAACCCCCCAACTCGGGTAGGAGTAAACAGAGTCGAGTTAGTCATCGCCTTCTAGCAGTCGCGTGCGCTTGGCTGCGGGCGAACGACCGTCGCCCTAGATTTTAGTTTTTTGTGGGTTGTATCTTCTAAAAATATTACTACTGGTAGCAGTAGACCTAACTATGCGATGCGGCATAGTAATCTATGTGTAGGCCCGTTGCAAATTCTTAACCAAGAATTCTGTTAATAGGATTGGAATTAATTAACATCATCAGATACCGGTACCTACTGTACGAGATTTAAAACAAAATAGCAATATTATTGTCTCTTATTATTATCGGCTCAATTGTTGTTTTTTTCTAGGCTATATTGATTTGAGCAAGCGCCGAGTTTCTGCCGAGGACGTGGAGAAATGCACAGAGAGGTTTGCAAAAGCGAAAGCAGTGAATTCCATTCTGCGCCACGTTGCCGAGCTTCTTCATTACGAGTCTGATGAACAACTAGAGGAGCTATATCAAAAAACTGCTTGGCTCTTCGAGGAGAAATACAAGAAGAAGGCATCAGCGTACGACTTTTTCAAACAAGCAGTATTGTAAGTGTTTTTGTACTTGTAGGCTTCATATAGGGGTGTGCGAATATTCAAAATTTGAATAATATTTACGGATAGTTGTCACCTCCACCATGATGGGGGTGCCAGTTTGGCAGGCAGTCCCAAGTTTGGTAATCTAATAGTTTTGTCGCCCATAGAAATATAGCTACGGCTAGGCCTATGAAATTTTACTTGCTAGGTCAAAAGAGAGATCAACAGATTACGTTGAGGAACATGATTGCTCGTACCCGGTAGTGCCTAGGCCTATTGAACATAGATAAAAATAGAGTTAAAAAATGTGTGAATGCAATTGTGGTAGGGATGGGTCGTTTAAACGTTTAAACGTGCATGTAGAGTTTAAACGTTTAGAATTTTATGTAGACCTAGGCCTAAACGTGTTAACGTGATACCTAGTATTTTTTAATTTTTGTAATTTATGAAATGTTATTTTGTTATCACTTTCGGAGCCTACACAAAAACAGGCTAACTAATTAGTCCGATAATTTTCTAAAAGTGCTTAATTTTGGTGGAGGTGCCGGGTCCCAGGCTGTATTAAGACATCTTGTCTGTACACATGGTGGAAGAGCCGGGTCATTAAATGCGAGTGTGAGAAGAAAACCGTTGTTAATTATTCATCGGCCGGTCATAAGTACAAAATTACGATTTTTGTTGTAAAACCTAGGCTTCTCTCAGCTTTCTGCACACCTAAAATTTATTTTAAAAAATATGGCTTAACGTAAAAACGCGAAAATTTCAAGGGATTAAACCTTTAGGAAATTAAATGCTTTTTCCCATCCCTAAATTGTGGCTCGTTCGTTCTTAGTTGTATGCCTTTAATTTACGTTCGACCCACAATCGAGAAATGCAGTAAGGCCTAATCGTTATAGGCTTATTTGATTTTAAAATTTAACATTTTTCGAGATTCAAACTTTGTATCAACTAGATTGGAGTAAGGGTTGACAGGTGGTAAAGAAGAGAACATAAATCCCAGCCTGAAGGGCTGGGGGCGACAAAACTTTTCAACGCTCTGATGGACAACTGCAGCTAATTAAAGTTGTTACTTTTATATCCACGAAGCGATTCGCTTGGGAACCTATCAGGCAGATGGTGGCATAAACAACTTCAACTACAAAAAACCACTCACAACTAGTCTTTAGTTGACGGTAAGTTAGCTGATTTTTAGTGGCCACCATCTGCCTGTGAGTCCCAGAAGGAGGAAACGCGTCGTGGATTAAGGTAACAACTTTAATTAGCTGCAGTTGTCATCAGCAGGTGAAAAGTTGTCGCCCCAGCCCTTCAGGCTGGAATTTATGTTCTCTTTGCTTTCCCAACCTGTCACCCTTCTCCAATCTAAGTAGCCGATAGGCATTTCACACTTTGAAACTTTGCATCAACTAGGCTATTTGATTCGAACCTTAAAGTATTGTAAATTAGGTACGGTATTGAGGTCATTTCTCATAGGCTATGCCTATGTTTAGTAGAGGAAACAAGTAATTTTAGGAAGGTTAAGGAAATTGGCAGTAGAGTATAGCAAGTAAAAGTGTACATTTTTATTATAACTGCAAAGAAGTACAAATGGCTGGGAAACCAAATAATTCTCCCCCCATTTTTGATACCTATTTTATGGCTAGGGTCTAGAATTAGCCGTCAAAATAGGCCCTTACACCCGCAGACAGAAGTAAATCAAGAGCCGCACATAAAATGTGACAACTCTTGACGAATGCTCGAGTAAATAATGTTTCCGTCCCACCCCTGACTTACTTCTGTCAGTACGTGTACGTTTCAAGGAAAACTTGACGTTAGACTTACAGGTACTACAACAATCATTGCATGCCGTGCGCCGATGCATTTCAACATCAGTTGAAAAAGAAACACAGCTTTGATGTAACCGTTTCTTCACCTGACTCATCCACAAGAAAACACTAATTGTGACAGCAAAAATTAATTTTTCATGCTTAAGTTTTTCTGTTTGTTTTTTGTTTTTTTTAATTTGTAGCATAGTTATCCATGTGTTTATTCTAGGTAGGCTTTGTCCTCGTGTTTCATGTTACGGGGTACATTAGCATTTTTGAGTCCGTTGTCAATAAATTATAATTACAAAGATGCTCTCGACTTCTCAAGCTAACTAAAGCCTCCAAGTATGACTACCAGTAGGTAAAGAAAAGCTGATTTTTATTTATGAATGTTGCTTTATGTAAAAAAAATTACTTTCTTTAAATTAAGAAATAGTCTTGTGCAACATACATTGCAATTACTAAGAAAGCAATATTCACAAGAAAATTACAACATTCTCTGGGGATGATATATTTTTCTTTCTTGCATCAAAAATCAATTCAGTTTTAACTGTCTCAAATGGTTTTGAATGCATGTGACAGGTGATCACATAGTCTGAACTAACACCAACAATCATCAATCGCTCGCCCGACAACAGACCAACTGCATCTTTTCTTCTCACAATGATTTCCATACTTTAGACTGTATTGCAATTACAACAAGTCTCAGTAAAACACTACCTACTGTTTCTAACATTTAGAGACTATGTTTCACACTCGACGGATTACACGCTGGGATTGCTTTCCGTGAACTTCTTATTCTGTGAATTCGAGCGACTTTTCGATAGATTCCGAGACCTGGAAGAAATAGACAACAATTGGTTCATTAATGATAGTAAATTGCAATTAATGAATTGATAACTTTTTGGTAGGAGTATAGGAACTTAGGAAGGTCTAATAACTGTTTGAAATTCAGCTCACGCACTTATGACATTTTTTCAAATTTGTTATTGAAGAAAAAAATAGAATTTGTGCAATACTGGATGATTTTGGGTAAATTTAAATTATTATGCTATTTATAAAATAGTTTTACCCCCATTATTTTGCATACTACCTACTATAATAGGGCCTCCGGCCTGTAGTTAGCACAATAATAAATTAGATTGGAGAAGGGTTGACAGGTTGGGAAAGCAAAGAGAACATAAAGCCCAGCCTGAAGGGCTGGGGGGCAACAAAACTTTTCACCTGCTGGTGACAACTGTAGCTAATTTAAAGTTGTTCGTTTCGACTCGTTTTGTCCTTCTGGGACTCATCAGCAACCCTCGACAAATGTACGAAAAGTACACTTGCGTCGTGTAACATCCACTCGCAAGTAGGGGGAGTGGTACAGCTGGGGTCTGGGGCGAAGCCCCAGCCGCCGGATGCTTTTTCTCCGAAGGCGAAAATTTTTTGGGTTCTCTATTATGTTTGGTGGCCTAAAACGCGATTTGAGGCGACATCTAACCTTAAAATAACGATTAAAAGAAAGCAAACACTGCATTATTAACTCCTTACGTCACGTAATAGGAGTACGATCCTCAGTCAATGTGAAGTAGGCCTAGGCCTAGGACCTCGGCACAATGCGAGTTCAAATAGGCCTAGGCCTACCACCTGCTGGATTTACGTCTATGTTTTCATGAAGATGGGCAAGGTCACTGATTTTATAATTATAGTAAACACTACTTTCGTTTATTATGATTCATAAAACTAAATCCAAGATCGCGGAAGGCCTAGACCCCATTGTGATTTCAACCTAGCAGCTGACGTTTGCAAGTCTGCGAGATGCTCGGCAAGTTTCACGATTTCATTATTACACTTATTATCAGGAGGATGTTGCACTGGATTTAGGGCTGTCGGTGGATTCTCATATTTCTCTCCAATAACTTTCAGATGAAGTTAAAAACATAATTAAGAATGGTTCGTCGTTCGCGTCGATTTTACGCCTAGTTTAGGCGTCTCGTTCGTCTCTTCAGCCTCTTCAGGTCTCTTTGTTACGTGCGTTGTTGGGTAGCCTGGAACTTGACCTTGACTTTTTGATACTTCGTTTTTGGCGAGTGGTTGGTAACAGGCCATGCTGCGCATCAGGCTATGCGCGGTAGTTGTATTGCAGGCGCGGCGATTCAAATGCTAGATCGTAAGAAAAGCGCGGTCGCACGATAAGTTATCTGCGAGTGTCAATTTGCCAACTCGCAAGCACCAAATTTTCACTCGCAAATTGCGAGCTTGCGAGTGGGATTGTCGAGGGTTGCTCATCAGGCTGATGTGGCCACTAAAAATCAGCTAACTACATACAAACAAAACTCACAACACATAACCAAACCTGTGGTAGGGCCACGCAAGAAGTAAATTCTGCATGCATGTTGTCATCATCAGCAAGGTTACTTCACACACCATTCATACTGGGGCACACCGTCAGCCCCCATACTGTTTGTATGTTGTTGTATGTTGTTTGTATGTAGTTAGCTGATTTTTAGTGGCCACCATCCGCCTGATGAGTCCCAGAAGGACGAAACGCGTCGTGGATTAAGGTAACAAACAACTTTAAATTAGCTACAGTTGTCATCAGCAGGTGAAAAGTTTTGTCGCCCCCAGCCCTTCAGGCTGGGCTGTATGTTCTCTATGCTTTCCCAACCTGTCAACCCTTCTCCAATCTACAATAATAAATTAGGTAGGCCTAGGTACCGGTAAGTTGGCCCAAGTAACTTTTAGAAATTTTAGTTACCCAACTTAGATAGACCCGGTGCCCAAGAGTAGGGTGGGATCGTCCCCCCATCTACCTGACTTCATTGCTGGATTGCTTGGATATTATTTATTGAAATTCTTGCGCAACATTGATGGTTGAATCGTCAAAGTTATGTCCTTGCCAAACATTTTTATAATAATATCTCACTGATAATAATACGAGTTTAGTTAATAAACTTTGTCATCACAACTTAACTTATTCCCCCCTCCCCCAGAGACCCGTCAATACTGACCGAGTGTGGCCTTGACGACGAGACCAAGGAGGTCCTCCTGAGCAACATCAAGCGCAAGCTCACGTCCCAGGCGGTCAAGATCCGAGCCGACATCGAAGTGGCGTGCTACGGCTATGAGGGTATCGACGCCGTGAAGGCTGCGTTACGTTGCGGCCTCGCCTGCTCCACAGAGGAGCTGCCTATCAAGATCAACCTCATCGCACCACCCCTCTACGGTACACTACCCTCGTAACAAATACATTTGTTTTTTACACCTTAACTTAATTATTTACTAAAACAACTTCTTTGCAATTCTTGATATTATTCATCCACATAGCTATGGTTGTTTTTAGTCACATGTTTGTATTTTTCTAAATAATGTCACCCAGTCGAAGGAATCGAATTATTGCTATAGTATATTAAAAGATTATTTCCTTCCTAAGAGTTGTCCTCCTTTGTAAATCAGCATTTTCCTTTTTAACTGAATATGATGGACGTGAAATAAATAAAATAAAAAGAGCCTACTCGGTTACAAAACTGATTTTCAGTGGGGGCTTGAAATAAAGCAGCTCCAAACTATTCCTGTCCATGCTGACGTTTCTATTATTTAATAGCCGTCCAGCAAGTGGTATTTGAAATAGGTCCATTCCCCTATTACGGTGGTGTATTGTCAGATCTGGGACTGTACTTACGTAAATGGTTTGTCAGGGATCACTACTCCCTTAAAAAAATATAGTTTTGTTAATGGATTTTTTTTAGTGGTCACCGTCAGACAAAAGCAAGTCTCAAAATTGTTTTCATTATTTGTTGTACTCCAACTAGACATCATCATCATCCATTGCCGTTTTCTGCTTCTGGCAGCTTCACCTTGGGTTTAGCAACCAAATTTTTCAACTTCTTTCTATCCTCCCACAATTGTATCTCTTCCACATATTCTCAGCTCTCTCCTCTTGCCTCCAAGTCTCCTGCTATGGTGTGTCCTTCCATCTCTTCCTTAGTCTACCCCATTTTCTTCTTCCCTCTTCAATCCTTCTTTCATACATTTTCTTGGGCATCCTTTTTTTTAAAACAACTAGACTTTTCCTTCACAACTCAGAACTCAAGTTTTTGTGAAGCTTTGGCCAAACAAAATAAGTGAAAAACCAATGTTTTACTGTTTGGCTATGTAGGTAAGCCTGGTAGTAATAAAAGAAAAAAAAAGAAAAAAACAATTTAAAACATTTTTTTTAAACCATTCCTAATTCTTCCAGATGGAGGACCAATCAAACAATCATTCTTGAATATGCCGCCATTAACTACAAATCTCCAGGCAATGGACTATTATTATATTCAGTATTAACCCTTGATCATCAGTGAACTAACCTTGTAGTGCAAAGGCATTAGCATTGTACATATTCTCAACCATAGTCTTATCAATATGACAAATTTTCCATATTCGGAAGCCCTTGTTGGCTACCACATGAATGTAAATGAAATGCTAAATGAATAATAATTATAATAATAATTCATGCAAGTTGATTTTAAATCATTTATTAATTTTGATTCCAGTTATGACAACATCGACGCCAGAGAAACAAGACGGCTTGAAAGCCCTGCATCACGCCATCACACAGATTGAGGAGACCATTCAGAAGATGGGAGGAGTGTTTGCAATCCAAATGGCCGTAAGTATTACGAGATGGGATTTTTGCCTGTGAAACTTAATTCCAGTCCATGAAGGAATATTGTATTTAAGAGCATGAGTCAAGAAGATAATCATTAATCATTTAACACAATGACACAATAAAAATATGGATTGGAAGACTGGTTGAATGTGTAAAAAAAGTTTTTCGGAAGGATGCCCATGTAGGGTACACATCAGAGCTAACCAACCAATGTGACCATCTTCAGGTGAATAACTAGGAAAATTGGAGTTGAGACAATTATGAAGGGATGACCGAGGGCTGTTTAAGAGGACTCAATTTCTTGCATTCGCATTAACCAGGAAAACCTTAGAAAAATGTAAAACCTTCAGTCAGGACAGCAAGTCTCGAAGAGATTCGAACCCGGGACCTCCCTAATCAGTCTCGCACTTTACCCTTGAGCCACCCCTGTCGGTGAATGTGTAAGGAATTCTATTTGATTTTAACTAAAAAATTCTAAACCAGACAAATGACTTGCATCATTTTTGATAATAATATTGTTTTTCAAAATCTTTCCCTTGAAACACAAACTAAAGGCCTACTTGGGTTAAGATCTGGATGTTACTGTCTGGACCCGATGACATCCCCGCTCATAATGTTTCCAGCCCAAGGTTGTGACGGCCACAGACGAGGCGGAGCTAGCGCGACAGATGGAGCGCGCAGAGGCCGAGAATGCCGAGATCGCGGGCGACGACGACGAAGAGGAAGAGATCGAGGGCCAGGATTTCAACCCGGAGGCGGAGGCAGAAGCATTGGACGCAGAGGAGCCCAGCGAAACGTAGACCGTTATCCATCCAATGTCGCACCCATCCATCGCTGCCCAGGGCCTTCTATGTTCTTGTTCGTATGCCTAGGCCTTCATTTCAAGAGTTTCTCGAGAAAAAACGTTTGCTTAAAATGTGTCGATAAGCCTGTCTTGACATCGCTAGATGTAGGTATCTCATCACTTAAGAGGGTTTTTGAATATGATTATCAATTAAACCCCTGTCTTTAAAACCCTGTCCCTTTGAGGCTTATAAAAGATTTATTTTTTGATATTAAAATAGCAAAAAAGCGAAGCCGGGTTTTGGAACACAACAAACTCGTCTTTTACAGATTTTAAAAAATGAGAATAGAAAGGCACATACCCCTGATTGCATTTCAAGTTTAAAAATTGTTTATACCCCCATACCTTGCCATTTCTATTGTGTATTAGACCTCTTTTCAAAAACAATCTTGCTGGCTATGTGATTTTCTTTGTATTTGTCTTCACTATCACTTAAAGTAATTTTTGTTGTATACAATATACTCTCTCTGCATTGTTCACTTAATTTTCTCTACTTTCTTTATTATGTGGATACCTACAGAGAACATTTTTAAAGACTACGTAATGATTTTAAAGGCCTGTGCAATTCTTGATATTTTTACAGAATGCATGTGTGCTCAGGTTGGCAACCCCTGCACTTCCCTAACTTTCCCTTGTATTGTCACTGCTCAGTGGAAACAACTAAAAACTGCGAGTGTGTGTGGCCCCAATAAAATTTTAAAGGGTGACGGACATTGCTTGTAGTTTCCTTTTTCTTTCCACGGGCATAAAAAACGATTTCGAAAACCTGTCATTGCCATTCCGCATTAAATGCTGGGTTTTTTTGTTGCCGCCACATAAGATGAATGGTAAGTGTCCCGGTGGTTTACCTTCTATTAAATCTCTCTAGAGGCTTGGTTCTAAATGTAAAAAATGGAAAAAAAACCTTCCGGCTTTTGTTTTTCGGGGGAAATAAGTTTTTTTATTTGTGTCCGGAGATTAGAAGTACTACTATTTTTCTACATATTAAAAGTTTAAATTATTTAACAGAAGAATAGAAGATTTATACAAAAGATAGAAACAAAGATTTTTAAAAAACATAGGCCTAGCTTAGGGGCCGATAATATGTAGGGAAAAGAAACTTGTTTTTAATGGTAGGACTTGACTCTGGGCACGTGTACAGGTTATTTTTGAGGCACTATTTTCCTACACTTTTGTGTTTTTTATGTAGGACTTTGACGCCAAAAGCTGCAAGAACACTAGTCTAGTCCAAGTAAAGGGGGGCTGGTTTTTCAGTCTTGCAATCAGCCCCTTTAGTGGGAAAAGGGTTTAAATTTCCCTATTTTCCCTCAAGTGTTGGGTTGACCCAGAAACCCCAAAAACCCCTTTCCCCAAATTAGCGCTGCGAGAGACTTAAGCGGGCCGTACACGTCGGAAAATCGCGCGAGTCGGCGGTTTTTACCCTCCTTGTCCCACAGCAATGAAGGTAACAATAACTCCACCATTGGGGTTCATGGTCACGTGTTATGGTAGTGGGTTTTGATTTTGGGTCTTGCTACCTTTGACTCGCTAGGAAGTGAAAAAGCTGGGCATTTTCGTGGCGGGGGCGAGCTCGCACTGCTGGCTCACCGTCTGATGGGGAGGCGGTGAGTTCCATGTAAACAAGTGTAGGCCTACTCCCAGAGAGTTACTCGCGCGATTTTCTCGATCGTCTGACAGGCGTTTAAGAAATTATCTATTGCATTGCCCCTAGATGGATTCTGTTGTGCTTTTACAGTCTGTACCGGTACATACAATAAATAGTTGTGACATTTAGCTTGAAACATTAAAATAATTTGCAGTTATTTATTTATTTACATTTATTTAATATTTATATAGCAGCCCGATTACGTATGCCATTTGACGTGATCCACAAACAACAATTGATTAATTTATGTTGCTTAACGTATCTATGTTCAACATTTAAGATGATGTGGTGATATATGAGGGTGCAGAACAATTACTAAATGGTGATATGCTGCTTAACGTCTCATAGTAATGAAAACATGCCTTATGCGGGACTCGAACCCGCGTCCTTGCTCGTAATGACATACACTTCGGACCACCTCCTTAATCCTGTGCCACCGCAGACGGTGTTTGGCTAGTATTTTATAACCAACTGGTAAATGACTGCTGCAGTTCATGTCCTTGTGCAACCACATAGGCTTACCCCTTCTACCCCGTAGTCCCATGATGTTTTCTTGGGTATACTTGCCGAGTGCTGACATAAATTGAGGGTTTGTCCGTATACCCTGACAACACTACATAATCTCATCTATGAATCAAGAGGTTATAATAGATGATTTTTTTATAGAGAGCTTAGATAATGTTAACACCAGAGAGTGGGCCATACAGTGCTTCCGGACACCATTAGTTTTACCAAACAATTTTTTAGCTGCGTCAACTGCAGTAAAGTAAACAAATGTGGCTTGAAACAGACACCAGGGCCCCTATTCTGTAAAATAGCTTGGATGTTTTTTTTTACTTGTTCGTCATGCCCTACTGGACAAGAGGTACTCTGATCGTGCTGAAATTTTTCTCTACGTTTTTCAGTACAATTGAAGGAATATTACTCGTGAATATCGTACTTCTTTGATTTGGAATGATTTTTCGTGATTTTTGGCTTTGCACCAAACAAAAAAACAACTCGCAGGAAAATTTAGTAGGTAATTTAATTTGGAATGCTTGTATTGTTGGTAGGTCTGACTTAAGTTTTACGTTTTTTGGTATGTACTAAGGGGACTTTCAAAGTAATATTTCTATTTCAACTATGAATGACTTGAACAAAAGTGAAATTAGAGCTATGTAATTAAAACTTAAAAGATGGATTAATATATACCAACAACACTGATCCAACAACACAACTGCATTAGTAAAGGTCTAATTGAGCGAGCGTAGCGAGCGTCCACTTGACTCTTATGGCTCGAATGTCTTGTTTTTTTTTTTTTTTTTCTGTTACTGCTTCGATACAGGTCGCACCGTTTCTCTGATCGACCTGAAATTTTTTACACATGTACATACCACCTAGGCGGGTTGCTGTATAGTTTTTTTAACAAAATCCGATCGTTGGTTATAAAAAATAAAAAATAAAATAAAAAAATAAAAATGTTCCAATTGTTATGAAATTTTGCAGGGTCAATAAGTACAACATTCTCTCCTATTTTCCAAATTTTCAGCTAAATCGGTCAAGAACTAAAAGACTTATTGGTAATCATAATTTAAAAAATGATGTTAAATGAAGGAGGCAGTGAAGATACAAAGATACTCTTTAGAAGGCATGACGTGAATTAGTACAATGCAAAGACGATGGAATAGCATATAGTGTACAATGTCAATATCCAGTTAGGCCTACACTGTGTGGTGGGCCTTATGGGAATGTCGTACTCGGGTCATGTTGCACGTACCGGTGCTCGCTCAACAACGCGTCCAACTGAGCGTTTTCCTAGTTTATAAATTACATAATGTGCGCAGCGCAGTTATATAGTTGTTCCGAAGCAAGTAAACTGATGCTGACGTCACCAGCGGGTGGATTGCAGCCAATCAGTGGTCCTCAATTTAAAATACTGATCACTCATTGGCCCGCCGAAACCGTGCGCATCTGCTTACTTGCTTTGGAACAACTTAGGTATAATTGCAACAAACAGAATAATTTATAAATATTGAATTGACAATTTTGCTACAAATTTATAAGAGATAAGGGAGCAACCTATACCTTACTACGAGGACACATTTCAACGTCAACTGAAGATTAAAAGTATGTAATCTTGCAATTTTATCTTTTAATGGCAGTGATTGTATTGTTTTTAAATAAAAGGAATAAATACTTGTGTATTAAAATGTGACCCGTAATTTCTAGCTGCAAATATAATCATGTTTGAATGTACGGTAACAATGAACATGTATTTTACATATATTGATATGGGTTTTTCAAGACATTCTTATTACTGTGGGCTACTAAGTAATAGACTAATACTAGTACTAATGCAATTAATGTTGACTAAAGAAGGAAGCAGTGGAGTAGCTGGTTGGGTAAGATTGATGAATTGATTAGTTGACAAATAAGGTGTAAGTAACATAAAACAACAATATTGTAACAAAACAAGTATCTATTGTATTTCCATTGATCAACAAATAAGTACAGGTACATAATTTGTAATTCTCATGACACAACATTTACAGTAGGATTAAGTAAAATCCTATTCATCGTTTTGACAGCTAGTGTTTCTCTTATGTCCCTGAGTTTAAGATACGTAGTTTGAAAAATATAACTTGGTGGAGATTTTAAAAGTAGGGGCATAAAAGAAGCACATAATTTTGCAAGAAACTTGAGAAGTAGGTAGAAAATAAAAGAAGATGGTCTACAAAAAGCGCACGTATCCCACAAATGGCAGGGTAAAAGGGATTTGATACAATATACGTACTATACTACTATAGCAAATGTCTTTAATTTAAATCGGTTTTAAAATCAAATTTTTGTTTAATTTAAACTGCTGATGCAAAGCTTTAGGTTCAGGTTTGAATACATTTAAAAAATTCAAGTTAGTGTTTTGAGGGTTCCTGGGAATTTCTTTAAAGGGGGACTTTTTCACACTTTCACTAAGGGCAATTACATTGAAAATGGCCTACATAAAACAAAAAAAGCCAAAAGGTGCATGCATGGTTAGAATATGGCATTGTTAAGCGAAGACAGTTTGGTAAAGGTACACAATTTAGTTTGTTACATATAGGCATGCATTTATTAAATACAAATTACAATATACATGTTCATAGCATCATTCATTTACTGACATTATGTTGGCTCATCATAACATATTTTAGAAATAATTTTTCTGAGTATGATCGCTTGTGTGTGTACGCTAGTGTCATGTTCATGTCAAGGAATACATTTTTTTTTAAATACTTAAATGGTAAATCAGGTCGCATGCCTTATTCGCTTTAAGTAAAAAACTAAATATAAATGTGTGGTGTATCGATATCTTTATTTTTTAATTTTTTTTCTAATTCCTACTAGTAATGCTCAATTGGCAATGTTGATGACAATGCCAAAGAGTCAATCATAGCACTCGCAAAGCCAAACCATGCGTATGAGCCTTTATGTTGAAACGAGGGACAGGCATTGAATGTAATGGTAGAACAGCACACAAAGCAAGCAAGCAATGGTAAAAATGGTAAACTTAACGGTAATGCTTTTCTTGATAATGCCGACAGTGTTCGATAATAAATGAGATGGAAATAAGTTTAACAGGTTTTATTTATTATTTAATATTATTATGATCTTTTATTATCCACGGAAAGGTCTGGTACGAAGTATGCAATCTAAAGCCAAGTGGTTTTCAAGTGCTTATTTAAACTCTACCGTTCAAAGTCAAACGGCTTGATTATTGTATTTGTTATTTGAAATAAATGTAATGTATTCTATTCAGCTAGAGCATACTTATTAGTTATTATAATGTCTATACAGAGTGGAGTGACTGAAATAATGGGTATCAAGTCCATAAGTGACAGATAAGAGTGAATGAAATTACGCTAGATATGCAAGACGTACAAGATAAAACTTCAGGAAATGATACAATATCATTGTAAACATGAAATGGATGGGAAAATAGTAATTTTAGGGCATAAGCCAATCAGTGGTGTATCCAGGAATTTATAAAGGGGGGGGGGGCAGTTAACCAATTAATTCATTAATGTACCGAAGGCTAAGTGGGGGGTAATTTTTTTCTCATTCAAGGTCATTTTGGTGAAAATCCGTGCAATTTGAAGCATCACAATGACCAGCTGTTTATCTACTACAATCCTGTTTTAATCCAAAAGTTTTATCTTTAAATAAATAAATAAATAAATTGTATTTAGAGTCTATCCACTCAGTTATATAACTAAAAAAATATATAACAAGGTCATTTTAGTGAAAATCTGTGCGTTTTAAGGCTATTTGACTGCGTTTTTCTATTTTCCAAAATATGCTACCAAGTCAAAATATTATAGTGAATGGCTTTGAAGCCTGGCTCTTTTAGAAAATAGTTTTTTTGAGCATATTTTAGCATATTTTTTTTTCATTTAATTAATTTAATAGCATATTTTGGATAATAGAAAAACGCAGTCGAATAGCCTTAAAGCATCACCAACTTTTTATCTACTAAAATCATGTTTTTAATCTAAACATTTTCTCTTTCAAGGTCATTTTGGTGAAAATCACAATAACCAAATTTGTAACTACTAAAATCCTCTTTTGGTCAGATGGTAATTTGCCTTTAGTTTTGCAATAAAACAGTTATTCTATAGTCTCCATTGAAATGTTTAAGTGCACTTTCACACTATTCTTTGGCAGAAAGGGGGGTTTTTTGACCCCCCCCCCCCCTTGGATACGCCACTGAAGCCAATATACACACTTGGAAAGATGTAGATGAGAAAGAATAAACATAAATGATCATGGAGGAATGTACTATGCTGTTGCTAAGCTGACCAGATGGGTGATTTAGTGATTCTAGCATCAAACTCTCTCATCGGTAAAAATGTAAAATTAATCAATACCTAACGATACGTATAATGAACGAACGATGAATAAAATTTTTACACTTAAATAGTGTGGATACGTTATTATCGAAGTACTATTGTAAAGTTATGAACTTGTTACATGACACATCAAGAGATTCGTAATTACACTTTGGTTAATTATTAATTAGGTCTACACTTATTTTTACTAACACTAATTAAATCTATTAGAATCAATTTTAACAGAAGACGAATTTAGAGTCTTGTCAGCTGGGTTTAAACGACCTTGAAAATGGTCATGTGATCCAACTCGGCACAACCAATGCAGAAAAACTAAAAATGCCATCATGCAATGGCCGTCTGATTTTGAAGCTATGAAACACTTGGACAGCTGAATTATTAGGTGATATTATCGACGTTGTTAATTAAATTAAAGTGAAATGTTAGATGCCTGCACCTGTGTGTATAAGTGATCTTGGTTAATTATTTTAAGTGTGTGTTTTGTTCGATAAAGTTATGTTAGAAGAAAAGTTTAAAATATTTGTAGGATGCAGGGCTTATCTGAAGTAAGAACTTGTAGGCCTAGACCTATACATTGACAGCTACAGCTGAATTTTGAAATTTTTTCAAAATGGTATTCCGCGAGCTTAACACTTTTAAAAATACAAAATAACTTTTGAAATAATAATTTTTGCCTTTGGAGATTTTAAAGCATTGTTGTTTATTAGTTAAGAAGAAGGCTTTAAATAAGCCTTCAATGGTTTGCATGTGATTCACATGCGTAATGGCCGCCGAGAAATGTGAAAAGGTCGTTCAATGTTAGCTGAAACTGACATTAGTACCTTTACTGAACCCTCATAATTTAGTTTTATTATTACCCATTCATTTAACTGTAAATGAGTTAAATTTATACAAGATCATATTATAACGTGTGTTTAGCACAACAGTTTTAGCTTTTAATACCCATAACAGCTACCTGCCACTTGAGGCTATATCCGGGATCCCCCAATGGTGGAACTAGATATTCGGCCTTCAAAGAATGACGAGACGCCTGATTTAATATCAGGCATCAAAATAAATCACGAGTAGAAAAATGAGTATGTAGTACCGGGGACTTCATTTTTTGAATATCTAAGGGTTTCAAAATTATCATTAAATGCAGTGATTTGGGATAGGCCTATTATTATTACTTTTTTAGTGTTACCGTTGTTGTTGAAAAACATACCAGATGAGAATGTTTTATTGATTTGGATGTACGTATTCATTGTATTGTCATTGTTACATATTGAAAAATAATTTTGGTTATTTGGTTTAACCAACCATTAGGTCACAATGCAAACATAAGTACGTATAATATAGCTCAGGTAACAATAAAGTAAATGTATTTTTGCCAACTTTTGCTCAAGTCATGCAGAATAGCACATTAATACTAATACACTTAATATTACAGTAATTCAATAGTACATAAATAAGCCTGTGTTTTTCCCTGTGGTATTAATAAGCACCCGTTGTACATAATATAGTATTATATGGTAGTATTATTCACATAGGTACTTCAAATTTCCCACATGGCACTTGCAAATGAATAAGTTTATACTTGAGCCTACATTTCACAACCACACAAAACATTGGTAACTAAATCTATGTTTGACTTTCATGCTTTATGGAATTTCTCTGCTCTTAGCCTACATTTTTCATACTTATTAGTATTACCTACTATCCATATTCATTTAACGATCAGAACTCTACAAACAACAATCACCTTAAAATCTAGACCTAGAATGCATCATTAAACTGCAATTATTCTATTTATAAAGTCAATATTAGTAACCCAGAATAAAAAGCGATCTGTCGCCAAAAAATGACACATAAAATAATTGTAGGCAGGGTACAAAAAGATGAAATGTTGATATATTTCATATGTTGATGATAGGGTAACCGTTAGTGATGTGACAACGGTGCCGATATCAATATTGACAAAAATACCGCTGCACATCTCTCGCCTCATCGCTGCATGAATAAGCGCAAATAAAAAAGTTGACATCAATCTAGAACAGTGGTTCCCAACCTTTTTCAACTCAAGGCACCCCATTGCTACATTTAATAATTTTGCGGCACCCCCTTCAGCCAAGAAGTAATTTAGCAAATCTGGTAAACAAAATATTGACAAATTCAACAATTTGATGTCAATTGTTGACTATGTTTAGTAAAAATAAATTACGTTTCAATTTGCTAGGAACCATAGCTTGATTTGCTAACTTTTCACCACAGACAATGCACTCAGGGCTAGGCCTTTCTTCACCACCGCACCATGTGAATCCCATAGCTAAGTAGCTGTCTCACATACAACCGTGTTTTCACAGATTCTTAATAGCATCACTCACTGCTCGCGATTTAACTTTTTTTATGCGATAGTTTTGAACATTAGTTTTCACACGTCACTTCAGTCCATTCACTATCGACCAATTTGGGGGGGTGGCAGCTAGCATAGGAATCGAGATCAGCATCGTTGCTGAGTGATTACGCAATATTCCATTTATCACTTCGGATCATCTTGAATAAAAACTGTTGTAATGAGTGATTAGTAGCCCATATTTATTTTTCTTGGTGTAAAATTAATAAGTATTTACTGTATTTTTTATAGTATTTCAAAACTGCTTGTTTTTACTTACGTTTATTTATTGTTTCACTCAAATACAGCATTTCTGCCATTTTACATTGAGGTATAGACTAAAATAAAGTTTAAAGCATATAAAAACATAAAACTAAAATTAAAATCCAAAGATATAAATTTAAAATACCAAAATTGACCGCCAAAGGGGTTTCACATACTTCTTCCACCCAGTAAAAGTATTTTAAATCCTCTAGTTTTTTCCATCAGTAGTTTTTTTTTTTAGCTCTTATCTTGATACTTCATAATGTTATTTATTTCGTATCCACTTCTTTGACATTGATACTGTTATATATTTATATGAAAGGCCTAAGGATTTTGCGGCACCCTACTTAGTTGGTGCCGCGGCACCCTGGTTGGGAACCACTGATCTAGAATATGAACTACTATTTTTATTTGAATTTGAATTGGACTGTTCCCTTTGGTAGAATATAAATATTTAATCCTGTACGTAAAAACGATTATTTTGTGTAGGCCTAGAAATAACTGGCTTAGTTGAGTTCCACAAGGGATACACTATAAATATATACATTAATATATTAAGATTAATCTCTATGATATACTGAAGCTAGAATATTTGTTGTTATACTAATCACTGGCATACAAAATATTGTACAGTATGTCCAGATATCACTAGGTTACTTGTGCTACTAATAGCCTTTTAATTTGCCATATACAGTATAATTGTACTTACTGGCTAAATGCCTACCCCACAGAATAACAAATAAATTCATGATTTTACAATGGGTAACAGTATATAGGCATGGAGGGTATATTTACTCATAGTCTGTACTGTACCATTTAAAAAAATTGAAATTACTATATCTAAAATTTACCTTACTAACATTAGTTTTAGGGATGACAAAGGCAGAATTGATTAATCGATTTCCGGATCGATTCCTGTCTGCATCGATTCCAAATCATGTGAATCGATAACCTTACTAGAAAAGTTTAAAACCAATTTAAAGTTAAGGCGTTGTGTTTTGGGGCTGGCAGAGCGGTCCCCTAAAAGTCCCTCCCTCTCCCGCCAGACACCGATCATACACAAATGCAAGCCAGCAGGCAGTACGGTCCAACAGACGACGACCCAACGTTGCGAAATACATCGCTTCATGGCCCGAGGCGGGCGGATGACGTCATTACGGGCACTGCGGAAAACGACCGCGGAAATATCGCCGCATATCACGGGTTACAATGAACACCAAAATAACGTGCATACAATTAAAAAGTTTTTTCTTGAAAATCAATCCCCAATCATTCTTAGGTCACAATTATCGATTCCCAATTTTTTGGAATCATTGTCATCCCTAATAAGTTTCAAATAAAAAAATTAAAATCTTGGTGTAACATGTTATAAGTATAACAAATAAATTTATTAAAATTATTTAATAAATGTATTTACGTTGAGTACGTTTTGAAAGACGAGTCTAATAGAGTATTTCTGGCAATTTATTGGAGCCGAGCCATCCTACATAATTGTAAATGTCAAGAAAGTTTGCCTGGTTGAGTGGTTGGTAATGATGGCATGATGCACGGCCCCTGGTGACCGGACTCTACCCGTAACTGCAACTGAGCTTCCGTCGCAACAGGCAACCCCATTAATTACAAACCCCTAAACTATTATCAATAAAAAAAGTAAAAAGGCTAATCTCCACCCCACACGTAACCAGCCCCCCAGAATCACTAAAGTAAACCACAAAGCCCTTAATCACTCAAAAATGTAAATTTTCTTTTGCTCAGCCAAAAATGTTCCCAAATTTAAAAAAAACTAAGGCTGGGACACAGTTTC
>JAMZAV010004407.1:0-68416 GCA_024449915.1 Sweltsa coloradensis
CATACAACATGGCCGACACACGGTGTCACGTCATACAACATGGCCGACACACGGTGTGACGTCATACAACATGGCCGACACACGGTGTGACGTCATACAACATGGCCGACACACGGTGTGACGTCATACAACATGGCCGACACAGGTGTGACGTCATACAACATGGCCGACACAAGGTGTGACGTCATACAACATGTTAGTTACAATACAATAGTTATTCTGGTGTACATAAGCTTTTAATTTGTGTCCTATTACGACCTATTTGAGAGTGTCAATCAATCCAAACACTGAAATATCCCATTTACACTCCAGTCTACATCATCATGAATACTTCGCAACGGAATAAAACCCCAGACTTGGTGGAGGTGCCGGGTTGAAGGAGAATCATTTACCTGTACCCGGCACCTCCACCATTTCAAAATAACTTTTAACTTTCGTGAGTCGTTTTATTGGAAGATTACGACAGGACAATGTTTCAAGTATACTTAGTTCAAGGGCGCGTCAACCGTTGAGAATGCGCCACTCTAGCCTAGGGGAGGTCGGACCTGTACTGGACAGATCCAGTCACGGGCTAGGCGCCCTCTTCACCACCCTAGAACCCCCCCAACCACCCACACCGTGCCTGTTATTATTTACTACAATTCAGAAATTATAAAAGTCCGCCCCAACCGGGATTCGAACCACGGATCTCCCGCACTCCAGACAGGCGTCTTAACCACTAGCTTCACCATCAGGACGGGTTCATTTTAAACTCTGAATTGTAGTTGCATTATACAACTCCATTAAAGTTATGTATTGTTTGTTTGGAGTACAATTCTTCATTGCTAAGGGCAACCATTTCTGTGACGTCACCATTAATAGCAACTTTTGAGTCACACTAACAACTCGGACTAAATGAGTTAAGTTGGCTCGAATCAACGAGGTACAGATAGTTATCATAGAGGGGCAGACCGGCAGCCATCTTTGATATTAATATAGAATGACATTTCCTTGAGTAAAACACAGGAAAGTAACAAAGTCATTTTAAATATACTCGTCAATATAGAGATATAAAACTGAGACTAGGTTTTAGTTTGAAGACAAACTTTGTCGTTCTACAGTTGACCATAGGTCATTAATATTCTCCACTCACAATGATATTGTACAAAACTAGATGTGAATCTTGTCCAGCTGAACAGAGCGTGTTCATAGGACATAAACATCCAGCGATCAGTACCTTGCGTTGTGAACGAGGGATGTTTTGAGGGAGAACCCAGGAAACTAAGTTTTATTTTTAACTTCATACAGTACGATAGTAACGACCTTTATTTTATTAATTTACAACATGATAACGCATCTGTTAAGTCCATTTCGTTTTCTACATGGGGCTATATGTAGTAGATGACATAAAGATGGTATTTATTGTAAACAATGCAAACAATGCAATCGTGGTTACTATCTCTGGTAAGTTTAACACTCTAGTTGGCCCATTTTTTTAAAAATATATTATGTTTTACCTTTGGCTTTATACGGTTGTTTTTTTTGGCGCCATGAATGAATGTGCTGTGCTAACATGTGCTGCATGGTGGAAACGAGTTTCTAGCAGCACTTCCGTGACGTCACAGCCAAGATGGCAGCGCCCACAAATCTCTACTAAAACTACCGTATAGTAGGCGACTATGACGCTGTTATGTTAGTACTTTAGACAGAAATTAAATAAGTGACAACACCGGGGAACGAACCCGGGACCTTAATTTCTGTCTAAAGTATTAATCTATATTTTTTGTCTCTTGGATGCTATAGTGCCAGTGGGCACTTTCTATGGTAAATATAACACAAGAATATTTTATACATGTTGTATTTATATAATTATGTATTTTTGTGTGTGAATGGTATTGTTTTAAAAAAAAGTAAGTCTACTTGTGCTAGATAAGCTCAGGTATGCGAGATTATGATGTTTATTTTAAGGGGAATCCCTAGACCCAAATATGATTTCTTAAGAATGCAGTAAAGACGTCTGAAAAGTAAGTAGAATGTAAGAGGGGCTAAATAAAAGAGCGGATAATTTTTTTGAAATTTTTTAGACGGGTCATAACCTCAGAATCAACAATTTTATTCAAATTACTGGAATCAGTTGCTCAAGTTCAAAATTGAATTTTCAGCAGCGGTTTTTTGTATATTATTTCTACACTCCTTTATCTACAACCTAAATATAAGTATTATTGGTTTTATATGATTTCAGGCGTTGCACGATTTTTTCCGTTAAACGGTACAAAATTTGAAATTGTACCGGCAGGCGAAAAAATTTGTGCAACGCAACAAACCATATAAATACAAAAATCCTTTTATTTAGGTTGTAGATAAAGGAGTGTAGAAATAATATACAAAAAACCGCTGTTAAAAATTCAATTTTGAACTTGAGCAACTGATTCCAGTAATTTGAATACAATTGTTGATTCTGAGGTTATGTCCCGTCAAAAAAATTTCAAAAAAATAATCCGCTCTTTTATTAAGCCCCTCTTACATTCTACTTACTTTTCAGACGTCTTTACTGCATTCTTAAGAAATCATATTTGGGTCTAGGGATTCCCCTTAAGCACCTGAAAATACAGTGAATATCACTAAAATCATACTATTTGAGATTTTAAGCAGCTATCTTGCATTTTAGGCAAGACATATGCTCGGAGCAGGTTGCCAGATTGTCAACATGTTTCTATAGGTGCCCGTTGGGGTTCCGCAGCCAAGCCGCGGCGCGCTACACACTCGGGCACCTTATACAGCAAGCAGAGTTGGGGTGATTTCGAGGTGTCACCCAGCCGTCATGAAACGTGATATGAACTTGAAAACTATCAAAATCAGAGGGATTTAGGTACCTGACAACACATGCCCAATTTGGTTGGGGTACGAGCATTCCTTCTTGGTGAAAATATGACTTGAAACATGCTGGCAAAATAAGTTTGCACGAACTTTTACATTTAAAACAACAAATATTACAAAAAACTTGTAAAACAACAGCCAAACCTTACACAATCAAAAGCAATGAGATCTAAAAGAAATGCCAAGCTTATGTACCCTCCTACATTTTCGCAATCTTAATTCATAAATTCAATTTGCCTTGTGACTGCATCCTTGCAAAGCGTGACAAAATTTTATTTGCTACTAATGATTTAAAAAAAAGTTTGTGCAGATTTATTTTGCCAAGCTTTGCAAGGATGTAGTCACAGGGCAAAGTGAAGTGTATTAAGATTGCAAAAATGTAGGAGGGTACATAAGTTTGGCATTTCTTTTAGATCTCATTGCTTTTGATTGTGTAAGGTTTGGCTGCTTTTTTGTTTTTTTTTACATGTTTTGTGTTATGTGTGGTTCCTTATTCTTTGATGTCTCCTGAAGAGGCCTATGTAGGCTGCCCATGGTTTTCTGTACTTTCTATATCTCTGTACATCGCCTGTCTGGACTCGAGGACTCGACATTTAACAATCTCAGCCCAATGGGGACACTTGAGCATGACTCACGGGAACAATCCATTAACAAGTCCGAGCTGATTCCAGCTAATTTCCTTTAATTAACCATGTTAAGTCTTGACTGGCAATATTACCCAGACATGCAATTACACCCCCTATATTTCAGTAGAGGTTGTTGACCCCGTCGCGTGGCGCTGTTTCCTTGACACAATTTACAATATAGGTTGTATTGATTAGTAATTGTATTGTTGTTCGTTTATTGATTAACCGAGTTTCTTCAACGTTTCCCTTGGTGAAATTAGAAAAATATGTGATTTTCAAGTTCTAACCGAAAAAAGTGAAATTTTATAATTTGGATTAAGGGCGCGTCAACTGTTAGGTCATAATAAGGGATGAAGGGAGGAAAGTCTCATGCTGGTCTAGGGGGAGAAAAGGGCGGGCTCTCACATCGCGGTCGTCATCGTCTTTGTCATCGTTCGTGTTGTTATGGTCGTCGTCGCAGGGGAGGTCGTCAAGGAGAGAGGAAGGTGTCCCCGAAGACGACCACCAGAGCTCGCCTCTAGTTTCAGGGAGTAATATACTGATCTACTTACTAGCTGATGTTTGCGAGATGGACTTTATCTCTTTCCTCGCCTTGTATCAGAGCCATCCATGCTCTGTCCAGTCCTACCCCGGGCCCAGACGGGTGAACTCCTGCGAGCGAGTGGATCTGTTCCTATAATTCCCCTCGTATTTACATAACCCTCCCATCCCCGTCTAAACCTAATCTGACGTCACTGTCTCACGGCGCCATAGACTGATTGGATTTCTTCGAGGTCAATTAATCGATCTAATGGGCCGTGAAGAAGAAGCCAAAACAAATGACTGCCGGCCGCGCCCTGCCTATCTGCATAATGAAAGGTGAACGCCTGGCCTAAATATCAGGCTCAATGATTTAACATCTATAGTTACCCCAGTCTCAAAAACGCCCGCACAGGCGCGGGCGTAGCAAATTAAAGCGCCAATCTGACCTATTCAAGATGTCGATTTGGGGTTTCAATTTATGCTTTACATTATGTTTTAGATGCGATTTAGTATTTTTCTGGATTGTTTGATATGGATTTTATATTAGCTTGTGCAGCATGGGAATGCACAAACAGAAACAATAAGAAGTTATTGCATAAGGGAATTTAGTAATCATTTGGTGTTAATGGCCAATATGCTCACCTGTCAACCTGACAGCCATCTTGACAAATATTTGGGCTACAAATTGCTACAACCTACTTTAATATGCAAACTGACCTATTCAAGATGGCTTCTAATTGTCACGCCAGTGTACCAATGACTGGGAATCTAGCCTTCTATAGATGTAAAAGATCATTGATCAGGCTACATGAACTTATTGTATAGGCTTGGTCGTCGCTGAGACAAACATAATATTGTTTTCTTCATCAAACTCACTGTGAAAGTAAATCTAAGAGTCAACGACAGAGATAGCTCAAGCTTGAAGCAAAAGACTCTCATTCGAATGATACCGGGTTCGAATCCCACCCAGCGTCTGGGCCCGGGGTAGAATTTGTCCCAGAACATGGCTCTGCTAATCGTGAGAGGCGAGGAGAGAGAGAGAGTCCATCTCGCAAACATCAGCTTGTAAGTAGGGGAGTTCTCCTTTTCCTTCCCCTACCCGTGGAGTTCTGACCAGCTAGGACTCCTCCTTATACCCTAGGCTAGAGTGGCGCATTATGATCTTACGGTTGACGCGCCCTTAACGAATTTACTGATTAATGACTTAAAAGAGTGAATTTACAATATTTATGGTGAGTTAGCGTATAATTGCATTTAAATTTATTGCCTACTAAACCTTTCTGGATGTTTTTGCTTCCAAAACAAAACAAATAAATTATTTCCTAGTTACAGTGGTAGGCCTGTTTTCCGCGTTGCGCACTTTGTCGGTTGGATGCGCTCCATGAACCGGACGTCGTGAATTACACACAGGGGCTCAGAGTTACAGCAGCACTTTGGGCCGTTTCCAGACAGCCAAGAACTAGGCTGAACCCTTGACAAGACTGATGATAGGCGAGACTCCACCTTCGTGAGTTACCGCGATACTTCGGCAAACTCCGCCTCCTCTCTCTCTCCTGCGGATGCGAACCTCCTAACTGTACTTTAGTTTACTTGGTATAAGGGCGCGTCAACCGTTAGGTCATTTTGCGCCACTCTAGCTTTAGGGGTGTGGGGAGGGGGGAATCGTGAGAACCGGTTGTGGGCAGGGGGAGAACCACCCAAACCATAATGCTGTAGTGGTACTTCATGTGCATATACAGGATTTTTTTTTAAATGTGGTAACTTGGTTTTTGTCAGAGTCGATAAAGAAGTTTCCCCGATAAAACTTCTTTATCGACTCTGGTCAAACTAATATCCCACTAAAGCGCAGAACGATTGGGGTTTGACCACAGTTGTCTGGGCGTTGATACAATAGGAATGTTTACAACATTTTGAGGGCTGCGTATTATTGTTGTGGAGGGTGTCAGATCATAGTACTATCATGGAGTTATAAATAGTATCATCTATTTAAACTCCATGGTCAGATTTCCCAACACAGTGCAGGATGATCGACGTTTGGTCACCACCATGTGTAAGTTAGGGCAGTATCTATGGTTAGGGCAATGTCAAGCTGGTTTGCCTCGATTCTCCGCCAGGATCGCATGTGATCGGGGAGTAACCACAGGACTCTTTACTTTTGGTTCCTTGGAACTTAGGCTACACATGGCGGTGACCAAGTTCGCCTCGATTCTCCGCCAGGATCGCATGATCGAGGAGTGACCACCGCCGCCAAGATGTTGTTAAATTCCTATTTTATCAACGTAAAGACAACAGTGGTGACTCCCCGATCGTACTGCGCTCTGGTGGGAGATTAGTTTGACCATTGCCCTATTACCAAAATAAAAAGCTTTGCTGGGTGGCAAGAGGTAAACGTAGCTAATAAGATCCAGGTTCTCTAGCGAGAGTTTGCTCGGAACGCAAGACTCCAACTCACCCTGATGGCCAAGAGGAACTCGTTCATGTCGATGGTGGCGCTCCCATCCTTGTCGAACAGCGCGAAGAGTTCCTGACATTCTTCTGGAGTGAGGCCCATTCCCGTGTCGTTCATTCCCTCGGTGAACTCCTCGACGTTGAGGGACTTGCTGCCGTCGTCGTCCATGCGTCTGAATATCCTGCACAGACAAGGGCTGGGCTACACTCACAGTAGAACAGACAAGGGCTGGGTTACACTCACAGTAGAACAGACAAGGGCTGGGCTACACGCCTCACACACTGACAAGGGCTGGGCTACACTCACAGCGAGTCGAAAAGAAGTTTTAACGGGGAAACTTCTTCATCGACTATGCTCACAGTAGAACACAGACAAGGGCTGGGCTACACTTCTTACACACCGACAAGGGCTGGGTTACACTTCTCACACATTGACAAGGGCTGGGTTACACTCACAGTAGAAAGACAAGGGCTGGGCTACACTCCTCACACACACTGACAAGAGCTGGATTACACTTGTCTCACACTGACAAGGGCTGGGCTACACTTCTCTCACACTGACAAGGGCAGACAGATCGACAGACAAACAGCCAGACAGACAGTCAGACAGACATACCTTCCCAGGCCTAGTATTCCCGTGGTTCCCCTCGCTAGACACATGAGTCGCAGCCTCTCCACAGGATCCTTAGTCATCTCCACCTTGCGCTGTGCTTTGTTCATCAGCTCTGCTTCTTGTCTGGAGCTGGCAGACTGGGGGCGGTTCCACATCCCTGCACACAACAAACAAACAAGACTTAGCACCAGCTTTGTTCATCAGCTCTGCTTCTTGTCTGGAGCTGGCAGACGGGGGCGGTTCCACATCCCTGCACACAACAAACAAACAAGACTTAGCACCAGCTTTGTTCATCAGCTCTGCTTCTTGTCTGGAGCTGGCAGACTGGGGGCGTTCCACATCCCTGCACACAACAAACAAACAAGACTTAGCACCAGCTTTGTTCATCAGCTCTGCTTCTTGTCTGGAGCTGGCAGACTGGGGGCGGTTCCACATCCCTGCACACAACAAACAAACAAGACTTAGCACCAGCTTTGTTCATCAGCTCTGCTTCTTGTCTGGAGCTGGCAGACTGGGGGCGGTTCCACATTTCTGCACACAACAAACAAACAAGACTTAGTGCGGGAACCAGGGGGACGCACTTTCCAACCGTTAGGTCATAATGCGCAACTCTAGACTAGGGGATGTAGGGAGGACAGAGTCGGGCTGGACACATCCAGCCACAGGTAAGGGGTCGTCGTGGTCGTTATCGTTCATGTCGTCATTGTAGTCGTCGTCGTCGAGAAGTCCGTCAAAGGGAAGTGGAGGTCCCCGACGTCGACTGCCA
The DNA here is from genome assembly GCA_024449915.1 of Sweltsa coloradensis. Taxonomy (NCBI): domain Eukaryota; kingdom Metazoa; phylum Arthropoda; class Insecta; order Plecoptera; family Chloroperlidae; genus Sweltsa; species Sweltsa coloradensis. The sequence goes on from JAMZAV010004407.1 coordinate 7,832, forward strand.
GAGCTCGCCTCTAGCGCCGGGGAGTTCTATACTTACCCCACTTACTAGCTGATGTTGGCGAGATGAACTTTGCCTCTCTCCTCGCCTTGTACCCAGACATAGACGGGGGTTTAACACTAGAGTTAAGTTAACACATAATTCTAAAAGAGAAAAAACTCGTTAGATCCTCCCACCTGAAGTTTTTAAGTTTAAAGGAGTTCTGGAATAAAACTTAGGAAAAACCTGTACATTCATCTCCGACTAAACAAAATACCTTTAAGAGTGTCTTGGTGAGAGTTATAGGTAATGGTCAAATTGATAGTTTTAACATAAATCTCCACTTTTAACTAGGCTACCCCTATGACTGGTCGCCTTCAGATAGCGATCACCCACATCAACACAAGCTAATGAACATTATTACTGCGGTTTCTCGTACAATATGATTATGTCGCTGGGTGATGTTATTTATTACAGGGAGAATCTTGCTTCATATTTGATGACTGCGCCTCCCTTTGCTGAGCGGGTTAGAGAGAGAGGGAGAGGGAGAGAGAGGGAGAGAGAGAGAGAGAGAGAGAGAGAGAGCGAGAGAGAGAGAGAGAGAGAGAGAGAGAGAGAGAAATTTTTATTTAAAGGTACGTCAACCGTTAGGTCTTAATGCGCCACTCTAGCCTAGGGGATGTGGGAAGAAAAATCCCATGCTGGGAATAAGTGAGAGAGTCAAGGGAAGGGGGAGGTGTCCCCGACGACGATTGCCAGGGAGAGTGGGAGAGAGAGAGAGAGAGAGAGAGAGTCACGTGACGGTCACGAAGGGTTGCGTGTGAGGGCAACGGCCGTGGGGACAACAAGGAAGTTGCCAACTATTCATGTAGGGGGAGGGTTTGACAGACAGAGACGGGGCGTGATCGATAAATAGATGGATATCGTCTTCATTCAGGCGGGGATTAAACCAGTTAGGCTTTATCTTCCATGTGGAGGGGGGACACTTTCAGTTAGGAAGACAGTTTGTTTTCTAACGTATAATATCAATAATGACATTAAATCCAACCGACAGTGTTGGCTCGAGCGTTAACGAGACCGACAATCCGGACTGAAGGTTTTTTCAGAGGTTTTCCTCAGTTGTTAATGCGAATGCAAGGGATTGAGTCCTCTTATACAGCTCTCGGACATCCCTTCACAATGGTCCTATCCGCAACATACCTAGTTAGACACCTGAAGAGGGGCATTAAATTATTGCACCCTGGGCAGGCTTCCCACTATTTTTTTTTTTTTTACATAGAATCCTTCTTCTTATCTAGATACTTAAGAAATACATATACTACTTACAAGAGCACGTTTGCTTGTATTTTAGGTTGCAGTCTGAAGATTTTAAAGCATCTAAAGGCATAACTTTTAGTGATTAAATTATTTAAATTACTTGATCGATAACTTAATATAGCTCAGTGGTAACACGCAATGTCCTACTTGAAGCCACTGCTGTTGAAGCTTTAGTTTTCGCAAGTTTAGCCTCAGTGAACGCTGGACATTCTATCCCCTTACCCACACCCTCCCCCTTAAAGAAGGACAATATTCCTCATCACAAATTTCGTACAAGAAATTATTTTATATATTTTTAATAAATTAATTTCAAAATAAAGTGTATTTCTCATGAAGAGAATTCCTTAATAATCATTTTACAATAATTTCAATCCCTGTCCTCAAGCTATAGTAGTAAATTCAATCTTAAATTGACACAAATTCATCAATCAAATAAAAAAAGTACAAAAGTATATATTTGCAGAAAGAAATAATATAAATATATATACATACTAAAGTATTAAATTAATGGATATAAACTTTGTTATGCAAAATGATGACGGAATGCATCAGAACAGTTCGAACAATGTTATAAATTAAAGATAGGGGGATGGAGTAACTCTTGAATTATCTCTTTTGTTGGATGAGCGAAGCGAAGACTTCATCAATTTCACTTTCCCCGAGGAAACTAGTTCGGGTGTTTTTTGTTTGTTTTGTCTGCTTGTTTGCTCTCTACCGGGCAAACATCATAATTACGCAATCTGGATGAAATTTTCTGAGGACCTTTAAAATCTCTGAACTTAGATCTGCTAAGTTTTTGGGTACAATCGAAGAAATATTTCTCATGAATATCGTACTTTTACGATTGTTTTCGATTTGTAATGCGATATTTCCGTGATTTTTGGCCTGCGACCGGGAAAACGGCTTCTCCGATTTTGATGAAACTATAGGAACGTTCAAAATCTCTAAACTTAGATATGTTATGATTTTGGGGGCAATCGTAGAAACATTTCCCATAAAAATCGTGCTTTTATAAGAAACGATAGTCAAATATAGTCAATTAAAAATTCTCATCCATCAACGCGCCTGCAAAAAGCGTCAGCGATGTGTCCTAGTCTTAAATAATCTTTATTTGCAATTTATTATGTGAATATTTATTTTACAACATATCCTTTCATTTCATTCTTTATTCACAGATTTGTACATAGTAAAAATATACCCTCTCCTGAGAGAGAGGGAGTGAATAACTAGCACAGTAATTAGAATTAGAATATAAATAGTAATACAATAAAATATTTAAGAGAACAATTAATAAGAATAGATAAGATAAACATACATACGTTATGTGATGGACAAGAAGGAAGATGGGACACAAAATGTGTTAGTTAAATTCAATTTTTGCAATAAGGAATTCCTCTAAGGAATAAAAAGGTTTATGAATGAAAAGATTTAATTTTAATTCTAAATGATGTTGGAGTATCGTTTTTGATGGATTGTGGAAATTTATTGTAAATTTTACTACAGAGGTAGCTTGGACTGTTTTTAAATAGTGAATGGTTGAAAGAAGGAATGAATATGTTAGAGTTAGTACGCGTTTTATGAGAGTGGTTTATTGCATTTGTTAAAAACAGTTCAGGATGAGAGTGTGCAAATGTGGAAGCTGACAAAATTAATTCGGATGTAAGAGTCAATATATGAAGATTAGTGAAATGTGTCTTACATGAATGTCGCCTTGATATACCGGCGATTATTCTCACCGCCCTTTTTTGTATTATGAATATTCGTTTAGCATGACTTGAGATGCCCCAAAATAGAACTGCATATGAGATAATTGACTGAATGTATGAATGATATACCATGAGTAACGTAGAAGGGCTCACAAGAAGTTTTAGCCTTCGAAGCATGAAACAACCACTTAGCAGACGCGGTGCCAATGTCCTGGATATGTGGAAGCCAGTCAAGGGACTCACTCACAGTAAGCCCTAGAATTTTGCAGTAGGTTGCCTTGCTATACTCTTACCATCCAGACGAATAAGGGGGCTTAAGGGGTATTGCGATGCATTAGTATGAAAATTTAAGAAAATTGTTTTTATCGTTTGGATAGCCAGTCTACTAGACTTACAGTATGATGATATTTGTGATACTTGAGAATTTGCAGCTGATGTTAGCAACATTGAATTTACATTATGGGGGGCTATGAGGAGGGAGTTGATGTCATCAGCAGATAAGGTGAGGAAAGAGTTGACAATGTCCTGGAAATATTCCATATTAAGAAGTTTGGGAAGACTGTTAATATATATTATAAAAAATAGAGGGCCAAGCGTAGACCCTTGGGGGACACCACTAGTTATTGGGAGTGGGTCAGATATTGAAGGAATGTGTGATTTCGATGACATTATTTTCACCGTTTGTTTGCGGTTAGTGAGAAATGACGTTATCCAACTGTGTGCAGGGCCGATAATGCCTAAGGAATGTAGTGTTTTGAGGAGAATTCCATGATCGATTGTATCAAAAGCTTTGCTCATATCAAAAAAGAGCCCAATGGCTTGATCTCCTCTGTCTAAAGCAGAGTAAAGCGATGAGAGATATGAAAAAATAGCTGTCGTCGTAGATTTCCCAGAACGGAAGCCATGCTGACTGTCATCTAGAATGTGATATTTATTGAGATAGGAGGTAAGTCGATTGTACATTACGAGTTCAAAAATTTTTGAAAACGATGAGAGTAACGAGATTGGGCGATAGTTATCTAAAATATCCTTCTTTCCTTTTTTGTTGGATGAGCGAAGCGAAGACTTCAATTTCACCGACCCCCCAAAAAATTTAGCTCGGGTGTTTTTTTTTTTTTTTTTTTTTTTTTTTTTTTTTTTTTTTTTTTTTTGTTGTTTTTTTTTTTTTGTCTGTTTGTTAACTCTCTACCAGACAAACGGCTTATCCGATCTTGATGAAAATTTGACAGGACCTTCGAAATCTCTGAACTTAGAGGTGTATTGTTTTTGGGTACAATCGAAGAAATATTTCTCATGAATATCGTACTTTTACGATTTTTTTCGATTTTTAGTGCGATATTTTTCGTGACATTTGGGCCAATTCTGACCAAACGGGTGGGGCTACAACGTTCATATTATACATGGACATTAAGGTTATGGTGATGTAGTACCTTTTGAAAGAAAAGTTGAAAAAGTTAGCCAGAATCCATAGAAATAAAGCTTTTAATATAAGTTTTTTGATTTTTTGTGCGATATTTTCGTGCCATTTGGGCCAATTCTGACCAAAACGGGTGGGGCAACAACGTTCATATTATACATGGACATTAAGGTTATGGTGATGTAGTACCTTTTGAAAGAAAAAGTTGAAAAAGTTAGCCAGAATCCATAGAAATAAAGCTTTTAATATAAGCTTTTTACGGTAAATAATACCAATTGACAAGAAACAAAAGAAACTTGACAACATTCACCTACAATGCGTAGGCAGCAAAACAAAGCACTTGCAAAAGTAAAGATATCCCAAGCAAACTTTAAACTTTAAAAAGCTCATCCATCAACGCGGCGGGACTTTAGCGTTTTCCTAGTGTATAGGGACGATTGTTGATTGCTTCAAAATTGTGGGGAAAGTGCCAGTTTCGAACGACACGTTTATAATGTTGGATAGAGGCAATGCAATGAGTTTAATTGATTTCACTAGGATGGCACTAGGTATGCCATCATGTCCGCACGAGTACTTAGGAGCTACTTTCTTCATTAGTTTGCAAATTTCTGTAGGATTTGTTGGATATAAAAAGAATGATTTGATTGGTCTCAATATATCAGACACAATAGGAGTTTTTAAAAGAGGTATAGCACTAATTTCTTTAAAGAACACGTTTGAATCTATTAGCAACCTCAAAAGGATTATCGATCCTTTTCCCATCAACCGCAATTGCCATGTTTATAGGTGAAGTAGATGATGATGTCTCTGATCTGATTATGTTCCAGGATGCCCTAGATTTATTTGTGGAAGATAAAATAATGCTATCGTTAAATTTTCTTTTGGCTATTTTAATATTTCTAGAGTGAAGATTTTTTAAACGATTGTAATTGCCTTTATGAATAAGGTCAAGTGGTTTCTCTTACATAGTGCATGTAGGTTCCTGAGGTCGGCAGATGCTGAGCGAATCTCAGTTGTAATCCATTTCTTTGATTTAACTGTTTAATAGTATTACATCTGTTAACTGGGAAAGGCTTTGTTAAAGAGATACACATATTGTGAATGAAATGCATCAAAAACACTCATTGACAGTATATATATTTTGAGCAGCAACCCAGAGCTCATCTTGAAGGAGTTCAAGGAATTTTAAAGTATTTCTTTCATTAAATTTTCGTTTTAGAGTCCAGCTTGGACCACTCCAGTTTATTGAAGATTCGAATTTAAGGAAGAGTGCAAAATGGTCTGATAAACACGAGTCTACTAGTAAAGTTTCCCCTTGAAGGTGTCCTAAATTGAACGTGGTGAATATATTGTCTATAAGAGTAGAGGTGGTAGAGGTTGTACGTGTTGGAGTGAATACTGACGCTATTAGACCAAAGGAGTTTAGAATGTCTTGGTAAAGAACAGTATTATTTGATGGTTTAAGAAGATCAATATTGAAGTCACCGCAGACCACTAACTCTGCATTTGGATGAAGTTTGGTAACTCGGATAAGAGTTGCTTCTAGATTGTCAATAAATTGTGAGATGCTAGTAGAGGGTGGTCTATAAACTGAGAGGATGATCACTTCTATATTAACTCCTCTCCACAAGATTCCAGTACACTCAAACACTTTTTCAATGCAATTATCATGAATGCCTGGAATAAGGATAGTATGAAGCCATGATTTTGCAAATATTGCAACCCCGCCAAATGGAGAGGTTCTACAGTAAATGCTGGAAGTACAGTACTGGGGAATTGAAAGTTTATGGCTTCCGAGGCAGACAACCAGTGTTCCGAAATACAGAATATGTCTGGCGACTGAATATCAAGGAACACTTCTACTTCATCAACTTTATTTTTTATAGATCGAATGTTAAGGGACATTATGCTAGGGAGTGCCTTTTGTGATGATACATGCTGAGTATTGATTAGGTCAGTTTTTGTTAGATCAGTCTTTGTGAATTTAGGATTTATGGTGGTCTTGAGACCCTTTTGATTAATTGAAAATTTGAGGATGAAGTTTGGTAAACTCGGATAAGAGTTGCTTCTAGATTGTCAATAAATTGTGAGATGCTAGTAGAGGGTGGTCTATAAACTGAGAGGATGATCACTTCTATATTAACTCCTCTCCACAAGATTCCAGTACACTCAAACACTTTTTCAATGCAATTATCATGAATGCCTGGAATAAGGATAGTATGAAGCCATGATTTTGCAAATATTGCAACCCCGCCAAATGGAGAGGTTCTACAGTAAATGCTGGAAGTACAGTACTGGGGAATTGAAAGAATTGAAAGAAATCCTCAGCATTGGACAAGTTTCTCTTGTGTGAAGCTAATTTCTTTACAGAGAGAACCTCTTGTAAAAAAGAGAGGACTATTTTAATAATGGCCTAATTATTATTTTTTTTTAAACAAAATAATATATGAGACAAAATGTATAAAATTATTGTTTTAAAAGGAAAATGGCCTAAGATTGGCTAAAACTAGGGGGAAATCAATGTTGGTATAACCTTGTTGGGTGACCACAAGGATTCAGTTTAAAACAAACAAAATATACATTTCCAAAATTAAAAACTGATAACAGTTGTTATATAAACGGTTTTCTAAATAATTGATAGACTATGGTCTTTAGTATTGAAACAGGTAACAAAAATTCCCTAAGGAAGTCCTGGAAGAAGTGATCACTGCTGCTAGAGCTCCCAAATACATATATTTCACTTCCCACTAACTTTTCCTAAAATATGAAGATTGTATTTTTTTGTTTTTATGATGCCCTACAATAAACATTTCCCAATTTTATTATAATCGTGTTTTCATGAGGGGGAAAACCGTCTAAAATGCTTCACGTTTTCAACTCTGTGCCGTAGACTGAAACACGCCAGGTCAATATGAATAATGTATGGGCATTCTGGACGAGGCGCAAAGTCTGCGGGGGTTAATGAAATAATCTAGCGGAAGAACGCCCAGGCTTATGTATTGATCTAGGAGGCAGTGGACACTCTTACAGTCGTCTGGGTGGCGGTGCCTTCAAGTCGGGTCCACGCGGAACCAGGGCAAGGGGGGGAGGGGGGGGGGTAATTTACTGTGCCCATCGGTGCGTTTACTTCTTGTGTAGTCCAAATAAAGTTTAAAAAATATATAACGGCCTTGAATATTTTTTTCTTGTGGGCATCTCCGCATATCTTTATCTTAGTTGCTCTGTCTGTTACTTGTTCCTATTTTAGTTAGTGTTTCTCACTTTGCCGGCCAGAGCTCGCCTCTAGTTTTGGGGAGTAATAACACTCCCTTACTACAGCTACTTATAGCCGATGTTTGCGGGTTGAAACGTTTCACGATAAGCAGAGCAATGTCTTAAAGTCCTCTTAAACATCCCTCGGACATCCCTTCACAATAATTGTCCTATCCGCAACATACCTGAATAGGGGCATGCATTGCACCCTGGGTAGGCTTCCCACGAGAAATTACTTGATTTGTAAACAAATCAGAATGTTTTAATAAGGTAATATTATTTCTAGGAACGAGTTCCATATCATGGCCCGCATAGTCTTTGTCCGAGGTGGAATATGTACAGGGCGCCCGCATGAACGCATCCTCTACTCTGCTAGGTCCACGTCAACGCACTCGATGCACTAATACACATCAGTTGGGTGTGATGAGTGGGGGGACTAGAACGGATTTATTTGTTCATCTAATGTATTGATTTAATTTTGTACGGTGTAATACCGCAACATGCTGTTTACATGGATCAATCAAACAGTTTTAGGAGTAGAATATATACTAGGCCGCTTTGTGAACGCTTTTTCCAGTCGCGTTGAAGGATGAGCTTTTGTTAAATTATGATAATTTTTATAAGATAATATTAATTGACAATGGTAATACCAATTAACAATAGAATGTAAAATATCTCGAGGCCCAAAGACTTGCTTTTTGTTCGCATTGAAGGTGATTGTTGTCAAATCTCTATAGTTACTGTTAATGATACACCAGTAAAAGGCTTATATTAAAACCTTTATTTCTATGAATTATGATCAACATTTTCAATTTTTTCTTCCAAAAGGCACTACATCACCATAATCCTTATTTCCATGTAAAAGATTAACGTTGTAGCCCCACCCGTTTGGTCAGAATCGGCCTAAATAGCACGAAAATATCACATTGAAAATCGAAAAAAAATCGTAAAAGTACGATAACCATAAGAAATATTTCTTCGTTTGTATACCCAAAAACTTTGATGGTCTACGTTTAAAGATTTTGAAGATCCTCTCAAATTTTCATCAAGATCGCATATGCCGTTTGCCCGGTAGAGAATGAACAAACAGACAGAAAAACAAACAAAAAAACAAAAAAACACACCAGCTAATTTTTTTTGGGGGGAGAGGGGTCAGTGAAATTGATCACTTCGCTTCGCTCATCCAATAAATTGTAATGTTATGTGTGTCTGTGTGAAAAGACAAAACTGTTAGACGAGTGAGAGCAGCGAATGAGTCTTACAACGCAGGTCGAGCGAGTCTTCGTTGTGAGGACGTGGACGTTGTCTGTCTGTCGTCTGTCCGGTCCCATACGGCCAAACGGCCAAACCAGCACACTAGTAGTATTTTTTTTTTTTATTGTTTAGTTTATTTTTAGCATACTCACAGTGTAAAGCAAAGTTGGGGGACATGAACACAGAATTTCGTCCATTCAGATGTGTAATGCAACTACAATTCAGAGATTAAAATGTACCCGTCCTGATGGTCTGGTGGTTAAGACGTCCACCTGGAATATGGGAGATCCGTGGTTCGATTCCCGGTTGGGGCGGACTTTTTTTTTTAATTTCTGAATTGTAGTAAATAAAAACAATTACACCCACGGGAGTGTTTCCCGATCAACCAATCGAGAACACAGAATTTCGTATTTTCATTACAAGCGTAACATGCTATGGTGACTTAAACGCTTGCTCATAGGTACAGCAGTACAGCCCATACTTTATCTGTATCTACAGAGGATACAGCTTGCAAGGATAGTCAATTGTATTTGTTTTTTTCTTGTATGTGGATCCTATTCCTAGTTAAAGCCATAATTATCCTATATCTACATTTTTTACATTACTATTGGTGTTATTGGCTTTAGATATGAATTAGCCATATATGAGAGTGTTTTTTACCACTTGAATATCACATGCAGCATTTTCTTTCTGCGTTTAGTCGATTTATTTATTAGTTAGTTACTATATCGGCCTACATTAATTTAAATGTGTATTTTACTTTTTGAAACTTGTAACGGTCATAACCATTAATCACAAGGGTGATTGTAGATTAATCGGCCAATCTACACCCACCATTATAGTTAATATTTAAGGCCATTACAAGGTTCAAAAAGTGAAATGCATATTTAAATTATTGTTGGCCAATATAGTAACTATCTATAAATAAGTGGACACAACTCAGAAAGAAACTGCTGCATGTGATATTCAAATGGTAATAAACACTCCCATGGTTCATTCATGTCCAATGTCTGTATACATTATTCTTATGGTAACAACTAATCGTTTTGTTTATTAATTATACATAATTATTAATAACTAGGAAAACGCCAAAGCTGTTGTTAGACGAGTGAGCGAGCAATGTTCAGTATTCCCTTTCCTCCCCCTACGTAAGGCTGGTTCCATGGCAGCATGGTTCTTAACTCCCATATCATAGGCTTGAATGGCGCATTGTGGCCTTACAGTTGACGCGCCCTTATACAAACGAAACTCAAAACCATATCATTAAATTTTGTACCTTATTTTATATATCAATCAACTTAAATGCAAATGTTCCCGGATAATCAACACATGACTCGCTAAATCGTCTTAACAACGACTTTGACGTTTTCCTAGTATAGTAGCAATAATAGCTAAAATAAATGAAATGATATGAACTGAAACGAAACGAAACGAAACGAAACGAAACGAAACGAAATGAAATGAAATGAAATGAAATAAATTGAAATGAAATGAAATGAAATGAAATGAATCGCTCAAAGCCGCCACAAAGAATATCTCTGGGAAAAGTATCGAGCCAGAAACGTGTAAGAACGCAGGAACTTTATAATATTATAGCTAGAGGAAGTGAGTGCCCACACACTATATTATACTATGTGCGTGCGACGTCAATGAAATTAAGTTTTATGCTTGGCGGAGTGAACACTCGTGAAGTCAGATAAGGTTAGTACGAGGCTATTACATCGATTGTTGTAGCAAATTATAATATGTAGGCCGACTACCAACCTTTACTTTACTCTGCCGCATTTTGTGTTATTAACGTGGCAATGATGCAGGTACTTCACAACCAGGACATTACGTATTGTATTGTGGTAGCTATATTGCTACATAATGTATTTAAAATGTTATCTATCAACAAACAAACATTTTACAATAATTTATTTCCCATTTTTAAGTATATTTATTTATTAATTTATTTATTAATTTAAAGTCCATTCCATCCATTCTTCTAGTATCATTCTTATACGTAAGTCTACCTTAGCCTAACCCGACCCTGTAGCATAGTTTAAAACCGTTTTCTTCGTAGCATTGTAACACTCAATTTAAAAAACAGTGTGTATATATAAGCAACCATTAGCAACAATGATATCGATTCAAGAAAATATACATTACTTACTTGGCTGATATCTTAATTTTTACACAAAGGTCCCAAATATTTATTTTTAAAAATGGTTATTTATATTTTATTTGTGTTTTCTTGGTATTCAATTCTTCTCAACAACGCGTTATATAATATAACGATGTTTGTAAATATAAATAATATGTACTTTATTTAATAAATGACGTATTTTTCGACAAACTTGGCTTTGTATCCTAACATTGTCCATGAGTGTCATAGATCCCCCACTTAAATGCCCAAAAAATCTTTAACAAGATGACTTTAAATTTAATAAATATTTTTGTTATCCATTATTTGACGTCTATCTTCTTCAAATATCAAAACTTATTTTAAAATCAAGAGAATAAAATAACTACAATTTACATTATGTAAGCACAAAATTTTCAAATATTTGTGCAATGTATAAATATTTTTTCAATGAACTGTAGTCATATAATATTAAAAGCATAATATATAAATTAATTTAGTTAAATTAATCAAATTGGATCAAACTAAATTAAATTTTAATCAAACAGAAACATATTTTGTGCAGGTCTATCCCCCATTATTCTTCTCTTCAACGCGATACAATATAACGACGTTTTTTTCAATGATTTACATAATATAAAGATTTCGTATTTAAAATATTGCCCAAGAATATCATAGAGTCCACAACTTCAATCGCCAAAAGTAATTGCTGCTAGAACTTCAATAAGATGACTTTGAATTTAATATATCTAAGTTTTTAAATTTATATTATGTATTATTTAACGTCTATCCTCTTCAGATATCAAATCTAATTTTCAAAGCTCATTGGCTTAACAGTTGACACGCCCTCTATTCAAATAATTAAAAAAAAGAGATAAAATAACCAGGATTTACATTATTATTGAGCACAAAAATTTTACTGTTGCCAAAATAAACAGCCTTTTTAATAACAAATAAAGCAAAACTAAGGTGACAGTGTATTAAAAGCATATTTTATGAATTCAATTAATTAAATTATCAATTTAATTCAGTGAAATTTAATTAAAAATTATCAAACATATAATGAAAAAAGGTAGTTCAAAAAAGAAAGCAATTGAATCAGGAAACTTCCATATTTATTTTGTTTTAGCTCCACCCATTCAATTAATTAAACAATTCGTATCTATTAAAATGTAAATAAGATGAAAAGTATAAAATTGAAACAATATATTAATATTAATATTTCTCTAAAGACGGAGTAATACCCCCCCCCCCCCCCCCTCTTACCTTGATAGCTCGTGTCCCAGTGTGCTAAGTGGCAGTCACGAACTGTGAATGAACGCGTCTTAACATAGCAGCTGTGTGAAGCCCCCGCCGACCAGTGCGCGTGCGTGAGTGCGTGCGAGTGCAGCACAGACAGACTTGTGCACAACTTGGAACCACCCTGCAATTGATCCACCCCCTCCCTACTTGTGACGTAAGTGAATTCATTACAGCTGTTTTGACGCACATTGGATCCACTTTGGAACATTAATTCATTTAAATTGATTCGCGATGTCGGCGCCTACAGGGTTGGCTTGGTCTGCTTTAAATTTAATGTCCCCCACTGAAAATCAGTTCTATGAGTAAGTAGGTAGACTCTAAATACGATTTTTAAAAAACATTATTTTCATATATTTATAACAATTAATTTGTCACCAAAAAGCATTGCACAACAACAAAAAGTGACTGACCAAACCTAAAAACTCGTTTTACACACACTTTGTCGAAAACACCATTACAAGGTGATATCTCTTAAAAAACGGTTGACCTCACATCAATAACTGTTCGTCGACAGGGGTCTATAGAAAAGATACGAAAGAACGCAAAAAATAACTAAACAATAATTAATATTTTAGTTTTAAAGCTAGAAGAGTTAATGATATAACATTTATATACTATTGTTATAAAATTAAAAATTGTTTTCCACTAAAGTGTTTTAAATATTATAAATTAATATATAATAGCACCATATATAAGCATTAGCATTAATGGCATTATTAGCATTAATATAATTAATCATTTTCTAGAAAATGTATTAATAATTACAAAGAAAGATTAATTCGAGATAGTGCTAACCACATGCATCATTCGATAGCATGTTTGACTAAAAGCATCACGCCTGGCTTATTGACTTATACATTCTGCTATTTATTAATTATTTGCGTCAATGGAGTGGGTATAAGCTGGTGACACAAGGAGTTTATCCCTGGAACCCTCAGCTGTTGTCGAAACTGCGTCCTCCACATGGTTGTTTTGTAGGGAGAGAGGGCCTAATCGATAACAGGGAATTAGGCCACCGAGGCGTGGGCGGTCTCTACTAACTCCGTGTGGACATAGGGAACAGAGTCTTTGGTGGAGGTGCCATGTCTGAATTACGGAGAAGTTTTTACAGAACATCATTCATAATAATAATTGGATGAGCGAAGCGAAGACTTCAATTCCACTGACCCAAAAAAAATTTTAGCTCGGGTGTTTTTTGTTTTTGTTTGTTTTGTTTTTCTTTTCTTTTTGCTGTTTGCTAGCACTCTACCGGGCAAACAGCATATGCGATCTTGATGAAAATTTGAGGGGACCTTCGAAATCTCTGAACTTAGACTTGCCACGTTTTCGGATACAATCGAAAAAATATTTCTCATAAATATCGTAATTTTACGATTTTTTTTCGATTTTTAGGGCGATCTTTTCGTGACATTGGGGCCGATTCTGAATAAACGGGTGGGGTGACAACGTTCATATTTGACATGGACATTAAGGTTATGGTGATGTATTGCTTTTGAAAGAAAAAGTTGAAAAAGTTAGCCAGAATCCATAGAATATAGGTTTAAATATAAGTTTTTCTTAGGTTTATAAAAACAATTAACAAGTAACAATAGAAACGACAACAATCACCTACAATGCATTCACAAAGCACTTGCAAAGGAAAAGTGGTCCTACGCCAAACAAAAAACCTTACAAAAAAGCTCATCCAACAACGCAGCGGGACTTAAGCGTTTTCCTAGTACAGAACACATTCATAATGATAATCGTTTACACAGTCACTCATTTCCATGAACCCCTCATAAATTTAAATATCCCCTAAAATTTGATGGAATACATTTGTCAGTTAGCAAAAAACTATACGCTCGGTCAATATGCATCCAAAGTAGGTATATGAAACTTTGTAAAGTTGTCTATAAAGCATACATGGACAGCCCTGAGGTCAAAGATTTTCGAAATTTTGTCTTAATATATAATTTTTTTTTCACAAAATCAAAATTCGTGAAAACTAACTTATTTTAAAATAATAATTTATACAAAATTTGGAAATGTGTTACTGCAGAGTCCTATATTTCCCCATTCGTGACATATGTTCAGAATTTTAAACACCTGTGGTGTCAGTCGGCCGAGCGAACAGCAATTTGCTTTAAAAAAAATGTCCTATAGGCCGCACACTAATGGAGTCTTCCTAGAGTGTCTGGTTTCTGTCTTAACTGTCTGGTTGCCGCCCACTGGTGGAGTTTGCAACTTGAGTTAGGTGTCCTGTGTCATTGCTGTGATCAGTTTTTGACGTGAACAATTTCACATTATAATTATATGTCTTGTCTAAGGTGACCAGACGTACCGGTTTGACGGTACAGTACCGGTGTCCCGAGTCTCATTTAAATGACGTATTTGTACCGGTTTGTAATTTTGGTGATAAAGTGTCCTGGTATTTTCTTAAAGAATATTAGAAATTGTATTTGGTGGAGGTGCCATGTCAACGCAGTTTTAGTTTCTTTTGTTATAGACACATACGCGCCTCTCTAGCCTAGGGGATGTGGGGAGGAAAGTCACCTGCTGGTCAGAACCAGCCACGGGTAGGGGGTAGTTTCTCACATCACCAACCAGATCTCGCCTCTAGTTTCGGAGAGTTAAATACACCCCTATTCTAGCTGATACTTGCGAGATGGACTATGTCTCTTTCCTCGCCTTTTACAATTAGCAGAGCCGTGTTCTGGGTTGATTCTACCCCGGGTCCAGACGGGGTTGTATCTATTAGTTTATATTTGTATCTGGGGTTTAAGCAAAAACTGTTGTCACTAAAACATGCACAGGAACACTGTCCCAATGTCAACAAATATAATAATAATATAGATAGTAATACACCTTTTGGATTCATACATAGAACAAATATAGGCAATGATACATAAAATTAGTGATATAAATGATGATATACAAACATTTAATGATGAAATATGAAATTAATGTAAAACATTTCAACAATAAAAGAACATATTTAATCTGATGTTAAGAAAAGCAATGTTATAGTTTGACATCAAAGAATTCATTAATGGAGAAATAATATTTTGATAAAAAGAATTCTTTGAGGTTGATTCTGAAAGATATAGGTGATGATAATATTTTTATTTGAGTTAAATTTTGTTATATACTTATGTTGATCGTTGTACCAGCAGCTGTTGGACAGTACCACGTGTATGAAACTCTACCAGACCCTCCTGCACTCTACTAGCCCTATCACCACATTGACAGTACAGTCACATAGTGGCTTTGATTCGGGTTGTACCGGGTTCAAGGGCAATCCTCACTGAAAGTTTTTGTGAGACCTTCTTAAGTATCGAGTCCCCTTAAACAGTCCTCGGACATCCCTTCACAATTGTCCTAATGGCAATATAGGCTACCTTAGATAGACACCTGCCTGACACGTGCATTGCACCCTGGGAAGGATTCCCACGATCATTGGATTCATTAAGTTTAAGGGCGCGTCAACCGTTAGGTCATAATACGCCACTCTAACCTAAGGGTTGGAAAGGAAATTGATCAGAACCAGCCACAGGTAAGGGGAGGATTCTCACGTTGTCGTCGTCATCGTTCGTGGTGTCATTGTCGTCATCGTCGAGAAGGTCGTCAAGGGAAGGGGGAGAGGTCCCCGACGATGATTCCCAGAGCTCGCCTCTAGTTTCAGGTACTAGGTGATGTTTGCGAGATAGACTTTCACTCCTACCTCTCTGTTTACGATTAGCAGAGCCATTCAAACCCTCGGACATCCCTCCACACTTGTCCTAGCTCTAATATACCCATCATGCAGTGCACCCTACTCACTGTGAGAAACCTCCTGTCGTCTGGCTCGCATCATCCTGAAGTTGCCTAGTCCACAGGAGGGTGACACATGACGTCAGAGACGCAGGTGTTGCCCCTGCCAGTAGAGAGAGTAGACTGACCCGCAGAGCGCGAGGGACTCTACACTCTAATCGATGCGGGCGACGAGGCCTGATAGTCCAGGAGGGGGGGGGGGGCTCATTCACCCGCAAGCCACACACACACACACACGCTCGAGATATTAACTATTTAATCATTTTAATTATTTAATCTTCAACGAAGACGAAACGGAACAGAGCAAAGAGGGTTCATTCAGTATTTAAGTCAATTTATGTTTTTAATTTCATTAGTCGTGACACATTCTTCACATTGATTATATCGAAATCAAAGCAGAAATTATCAAAACAATCAGCCGGGTATCGAGCCCGGGTCTCTTAATTATTGCCGCTTGGGCAATTGATTCTATATTTTATTATTTATTGATTTTCATATAATCAATTTATTTTATTCACAATAACACAATTTATATGTAATTTAACACCGTGTGTGGATAAATACTAAAACTAAATTAATTAAATGAAAATAAAACAGCTGTGTTAGCCCACACTACTTTTGCTGTTATGAAACGAATGATAATAGGCTATGGGTTCGCAGAGAGTTGGGCGCTACAAATGGAAATATCCACGGTCGCACCGGGAAACGAACCAATGACATTCTCTATATGCGACCTGTTGACCTATACTTGGCATATAGTGAGCATGTGATATATGTCAAGGCTAATAGTACGCTGGCATTGGTTTCTGCTAGTCTATCTGTCTGTGTGTGTATCGCGTGCGAGCATCACATTAGTAGTGATTCCCCTTCCAAGAATATCATGGCGAGTTGATATAAATACATATATCGAGAGATAGAGGGATAGAGGGGGAGGGGGAAGGAGGGAGGGATAGAGATAGTGAGCGGGAGGGGGGGAGGGGGAAAGAGAGAGATTTATAGAGAATTATATTGTTAGCACAAACAGGCGACAGTCTAACACAGGAGGTCTGGGTTCGATTCCAACCATTAGTTATAGAATGAAAATAATTGGCTCATTTTGACCACATATACCTGCAGAGGCAGAAGAAGGGAAGGGAGGGGTGGGGGAGTTTCTCGCGTCGTCGGCCAGAGCTCGCCTCTAGTCTGGAGGATAATTCTATCAAAAGAGCTTATTGGGTCTTAACAATATTAAAACGTTAACTTAAAAAGAAGTTTTCGGGTGTACCTTCCTCCCACATCATGATGTATCAACCTGATGATGAGTGAGGAATTGGATCAACTGAAAATTCGTTTTTAAGTAAGTAGTGGCCTTGGTTATAAGTTCATTTACGTTTTCACTCCTCTTAATACCAGCTGATGTTTGCGAGACGGACTTTATCTCTACCCTCGCCTTTTACGATCAGCAGAGCCATGCTCTGGGCCAGATTCTACTCCGGGCCCAGACGAGGGCTGTGATTACGAACTTAGCCGCTCGACTTACTCCACTAGGCCCCCTCTCATCCACCAACGTGGTTGCTAATGTCGTGATCGTCTACCCCTTGACCAGCACGCGCTCGCAGCGTTTTGCTAAATGATTCATAAGACGGACAGTGATGGTACTAATCTACTGAACACGCTTCACAACAAGACAAGTCAGAGCCTTCTATAAACACGCACGATCCCACAGCCTTCCTTAGATCACGCAGACCCACAGAACAAGGGTAGGTTTCGTCAAATAAGGGGGGAGGGCGTTAGATACCCCCATCCCTCCCCCCTCTTAACCTCGAAAATAAATTAGCTCTACAAAACTTTTCTAAGGTCGACACATTAAAGGAAGCTGGCGTTATTTGATGTACGACGCGTTTCTTCTCCTGCTGCCATAAATCATTACATCTAATACAACTTGGTGTACTTGATAATGAAGGACATCTGTACACCCCTATCATACCAGATGTTCAATATTTATCATAGATCAATCAGAAAATGCCGGTGTTATTTAAATGTTTTGACCATTTTGAAGTATTTTATGCTATTTTTCATATCAATTTATGATGTGTTGTATTTTCATAATCAATTAATGAAAATATAATACAATAGGTCTTCATTTATTTACATTGTTTTAACAAATAAAAAAGGATAATGAATTTTAATTGTGAAGAATCTTTATAATTTTCTCCCGATTCATATTTTATTTTCTGGATTTTCATTGAATTGCACTTTGTATAGTTAGAAATTTGAAGTACTGGTCTGGACCGGCACCTCCACCAAACCCATCGTTTGCACCGAGGAATACACGTATTCACAAACTGTTCATCTTCCCTCCAGCCGCGTTGATGTGCTAAAGTTTTCCTGTTTAATTAGGTTGCCGTCAACTTATAACAATCTTTAGACGTTGAATAGGCCTCATTTAGATTTACAATAGGCCTACTTAGGCTAGATTCAACACTTTCAAAATCAAGTAAAATAAATGAGTGATAATGAACTTCACTAATGTCTTCAGTCTTCATGTGTGTAGATACAAATTATATTTATACTTCAATCACTCACACAATCATACACTCGAAAATATAAAACACCACATACGTACATTCATGTTTCTTTTCCTTTTTATATTAATTGTATGTAATTAATTTTATATTAAATTGTATTTTTATTCATATCTATTTTTTTTTTTAAATATTATGCTAAATTAAACTTGTGGCATATGTGCCCTGTAGGAATGTTGTCCCAAAAATAAAAATAACTAAAGTAATATGATTCCTGGACCGGCACCTCCACCATTTCTAAAAAGTATTTTTGTTACGTGAAAAAACAATAATTATTCTGACTATCGGGAAAATCCCTAACACCCAACCCAACCTGAAATTTGGGTTACTGCAAACCTTTAATTCCTGGTGATTCATAGATTGAAGAAATTAGAAAATTACACATGTGCACAAGAAAATAAGCTAGGGTTTCAAACATTTTGTTTCTTACCAAGTTGTTTACACTTCTGTGTGCGTGTGCGTGTGCGTGTACACCTGCTATATGTTCTATTGTTAGAAAGCCCCACACACTAAGGTAACTTCACAACAACATAATCAATACCCACCAGCCTATAAAACCATCAGGTTAGCGCGAGCTGCTGATAACAGCTGTTACTATCAGGAAACAACCCGACTATGATGTCACGACGGTAAAGAGTTTGTTAGTAATGATTATAGAGAAACCTTGCACTAATGGTCATTATTGCGTGAGATGGCTGTATCCACACATTTGCACGACTGTTACTAATAACTATTATTATAGGCTCCACCTTGACACGGTTGCCCGTTAGGGGTAGTCTAGAGACACTCCTATCCAGGCGTAGTCGTCGCCTCATAGTTAATATAATAATTATAAACTACTCATAAATAATATAGGATAGTTATAGTTTAATTTCATTACATCCAAACTTATAAACGATTGCTAATTGCTATTATAGTTCAAGTATCTTTTAATTTCGCTTGGGGAATTTAAATAATTTCTCTAGTCACGTGTTGAACTTTTGGTTTATTTTGGTTTATTTGGATTAACGGCGCGTCAACCGTTAGGTCATAATGCACCACTCTAGCCTGAGGGATATGGGGAGGAGGGGCCCATGCTGAACCAGGGGAGGAAGGGGGGTTTTCACGTCACGGTCGTCATCGAGGGGAGGGGGAGGTGTCCCCGACGACGACCGCCAGACCTCGCCTCTAGTTTTAGGGAGTACCCCCTAATTGCTAGTCAATGTTTGTAGGTTGGACTTTGTCTCTTTCCTCGCCTTTTACGATTGGAATATCCATGCTCTGGACCAAACCTTGCCCCCCTCCCCCTCCCCCCCCTCAAAGAATCCTAGTCGTCCCTGACCGATAAACACAACAAGCGCGAGCCTATGCTTTTTAGACCACCTATAGTAGGCTAGATTGGCAGTCGGTGGTCCACTTCCGTGACAATTAGAAGCCATCTTGAAATTCCAGTTTACATGTTAATCAAATGGGAGCGATTTGTAGCCCAAATAGTTCTCAAGATTGCCGCCAGGTTGACATGTAAGCATACTAGCCTTTAACACCAAATGATTACTAAAAGTAAATTCCCTTATGCAATAACTTCGTATTGTTTATGTTTGTTCACAAGCTAAAACCATATAAAAAAATCCAGTAAAATACTTAATTGCATTAAAAAAGTGTCAATTAAAACGCCAAATCGCCATCTTGAAATGGGCCGATTGACTCCTTAATTTGCTACGCTCGCGCCTGTGCCTACAATAGTTGTTCAATATCTATGGTCTAGACTCATCCTCAGCCGAATACCGGTCCCAGTCATAGCGAGCTTATGAAACAACACAGTGCACTTATAACCCAGCACATTAAAACTAACAAAGCTTCTGAGTTATTACCACAGCCACACCCTTGATGTGCCAATCTAAATATTCCTCCAGTTCACGCTCCATGAACATAATGGCGCAACCCCTCCTGGCATTACCCGTGGTGCATTGCAGCAGGGCGTCAGCTATCATGCATCGTGTGTTACAATGTTGCCACACCCTCATCAGCATTAATAAAATATCATGTGAGCGGAGATGTTGCAACGTGGCTTTGTCTCATCAGCAAAAAGTGATTTAATAATTCATAGATATGTATAGGATATGATATGTTTCGCAAAAGTGTAGGAAGCAATGGGAGAATTATGTGAGCCGGTGGATATAGAGAGAGTAAATTCGGGCTTATTCGGGGCAATCCTAACTGAAGATTCTTTAAGTATTTCCGAACAAAATTATTAAAGATTTTTATTTGGATTAAAGATGCGTAAACCGTTTGGTCATAAAGCGCCACTCTAGCATAAGGGTTGTGGGGAAAAGGGGCCCATGCTGGTCAGAACCAGCCACGGTTAGTGGGAGAAAATGGGGTTTTTTCTCACGTTGTGGTCGTCATCGTCTTTATCATCGTTCGTGTTGCATGGTCGTCGTCGGGGAGGTAGTCAAGGGAAGGGGGAGGTGTCCCCGATGACGACCACGACGTGAGAAACCCCCCTTCCTCCCCCTAGGCTAGAGTGGTGTATTATGACCTAACGGTTGACGCGCCCTTAATCCAAATAAACTAAAAATTAAAACTATTGAGCTTCGACAGAATATCAGATTTTGGATCAGAATGCAGTGGTTTATTCTGGAACGCTCTGAAGTTCTCTTAATTGTCTATAATGTGGATGTGGTTTGCAAAAATGTTTACACGTCTTTATGAGAGCACGTTTAAAAATATTGCTAAGTTTTTTAAATTAGCTGACAGTAAATAGACTTTTATTAATAGTTATTTCCATGATTTGAGGTGTGAATATGTGAACGCCACATGTGTACATCCTTTTCTAAACAACCTTCGAAAATTTTGGAAATTTGAGTGAGAATTGGAGGTCAAAAGTGGTGATATTCGGTGGTTTTGGAAATAAAGCAAAAGTAGATGCCCGACCGAAGTGAAAGTCGTCGGTACCACCTGTATAAGCCACGTGCTACCAACACAACACAAAAGTGCCTCGCACCAAATAACGACCCAGTGTCCCCAACACCTGGGCTGTTAACCTGCTTCACACAGCCTGTCCAACTTATCATTACAAGATCCTCGTGACGTCAGAGATAGCTAACTACGTCAGTCGTGTCTCTGTTGTATCGTGTACTAGGACGTGTTGGTTTTCCCAGTGGCGTCACTAGGGGTATAGGGGGGGGGGCGTGTGCCCCCCAATAATTTCCGTTTTTCCTTTTTTACCAATTAACAACCCACAATTAGTCTTCCTTCTAAAGTAGAAAAATTTTAGATTAAAAGAGGATTTACAAATTTGTTTATTGTGATGCAACGCACAGATTTTTACCAAAATGGCCTGATTAGTAAATAAAAATTGGTCATTGAAATTTTTGAAAACGCACATATTTTTATTAAAATGACCTGATTAGAAGATATAAAAATTGGTCATTGGAATTTTTTTAAACGCACAGATTTTTATCAAAATGACCTTCAAGGATAATATTTAATATACAATTTCAGAAATTAAAAACGTCCATCCCGACCGGTGTTCGAACCCGGGTCTAGGCGCCTTAAACAACCAGACCACAGAGACGGTAACATTTTAACTATTGAATTATTGTAGTTGCCTCATAGATCTGAATGGCTGAACAGTCCTGCAACGAATATCTGTTGGTGGGCATTATGCTATAATATATAATATGTAAATATGTATTATATTATGATCAACTGCCTTGTCCAACACATACTTGCCCTTACTACGCGCGCAAATGTAAACATGGTCATAAAATGCAAAATTAATCAGAAAGTAAATCGACATGAAATATAATTAGCTTCTGCAAAACAGTATTTAAACTAAGAAATGTATATTATTTACTTCGTGTTAGTGCGAGTAAATAAACCAAATTGTAACATAAGACAGAATATAAACACATTTAATGCGTTAAAAAAGATAGTATAGATATTTGTTTAATTTATGTGCAGTTAAGTAAGGAGAGACAGAATACACATTTAATGGGTCATTAACTATTTTCATCTGGGCGTATTTTTGGTGTTTTTTGATTAATTGATTAATTAATTATGCAAATAAAGGAGTAACCAAAGTCATAAATGAAGCGTTATTAACGTTGGGTCTCACGAGAGAGACGGGCTAGGCAGGGAGGCGTGGCTTACTGTCTGGTGATGAGGGACTGACTGATGGTATCCAGGGCGCCCAGGTGGCTGCCCCCCCCCCCTCCAGGGGGTTGCTAATGTGATTGTATCGATTAAATAGATCGCGCTCTGATGGTTATAGCGAAGAACGCGAAGCTCATCCGATTATTTGCGTTCGAGGGAGAAATATTACGTCATGAAATGAATTGAAGTTATCGACCCCTTAAAAGTAGCTTTTAGGACATGACGTAATTTGTTATTATTGTATACGTAATAATATACTTTACATTTATTATTTTAATTGTTTAGGGTACTTCAATCATATAAGTGCTTTTAACTTGCTACTTTACTTGAACTAGTTTCATAATTTTAAAATCATTGTAGGCCTATTGTAAACTTGTGTCATTAATAATTTTATAGTGTGATTTGTATTGTTCTTGATTCAGCAGAACAAAATGCCCTATGGCCTTAAGCTTCTCCAAACTATAAAATAAATACTGTTTTATTATTTACTTTATCATTATTAAGTAAACGCATGTTTTGTCTATTATTTAGTGCTTCTGGCTTTAATAACTTCTTTTTTAATTAACAATCAGTTTTGTATAATTTGTTAAATCAATTTGTTTGTGTATGATTGTTCCTGCCTGATGAACGTGGGGCTAGCTCTTGCTTTGGTAAGTTTAATCAAACCTTCTAAATCTCACAACTTTGAGCTTCAATAACTTGGTACAATCAACGTAATATAAATACTTGATGTACTTTCATTAATTTAATTTCACTTGCAGTTTCCGTACTAGTGAAAATTTCACGATTTGTGTTTTTTCTCTAGGGAGCAAACTTTTATTAAATATTCAGCGAACCTATTAAACCTCTAATTAATATCGTAAACTCAAACATATCTGCTCAAGTCAACGATGTTTTAATCAAATTAAATTATAATTAATCATTGCATCTGTCATTAGAACTACTACGTGTATAAACCGCTCCAGATGTTAAATATTCAGCGAAACTATTAAACCTCTAATTAATATCGTATACTCAAACCTATCTGCTCAAGTCAACGATGTTTTAAATCAAATTAAATTATAATAAATCATTGCACCTGTGTCATCAGAATTACTAGGTGTATAAACCCTCCAGGAATTTGGAAACCGCTCCAGATAATAAGTAATTCAAGAGGAAGAAGATATTATTAACCCCTATCGGTCATTTGTCGGACTGGATCCAACAAGAGTATTTTGCACACTATACAACATCCACATGAAAAAGTTTGAATTTAAAAGAAATGTGTAATTTTGCCTATATTTCCTACTAATTTTAAGTGTCTCAATGTACTAAATAGTGAAAAGTTCCCCCGCGTTCTAAATAATAAAAAACTACATGACCCGAAAGGGTTAAAAGCTTAACCCCAATGTAAACTGGGTCACAAACTAACAGTTTTATTGAATGGGGCTTGCCATCTGGCACTATGTTCCTCTACTATTGATTGAATATTTAATCTCGCACGCAGGAATAGATTGGCACATTTACCAAAGTCGCATCAATTAATGTACAACCCTGCAAGCAAACGCTTTGTAAAGCTAGGTCTTCAGAATACTGCCGACAGTGTTAAGCGCCCGACTCTGATTCGGGAGGTCCAGGGTTCAAATCCCGTCGAGATCGGCAATCCTGACTGAAGATTTTCCTCGAGGTTTTCCTCAGTCGTTAATGCGAATGCAAGGGATTGAGTCCTCTTAAACAGCCCTCGGACATCCCTTCACAACTGTCTTATCCGCAACATACCTAGTTAGACACCTGAAGAGGGTCATGCTTTGCACCCTGGGCAGGCTTCCCACGAGAAATTATTTATTACTATCTATAGTCATGTTGAAGGATGAGGGTTTTTCTTTCACTATTATTTGACTTTAGATTCGTTTTGTCATTGTTATAGTAGAGATATTTTTGAAAATATTGCCATAAAGATTTTATCCGTGTGGTAGTTGCAATAACTAAAATACAGACTCACAGATATCTAAATATAAAGCATTAGAAATATCGTCGGGAACCAACAATAAACCCAACTTTTGGTGAACATTTGAAATTACTGTGAACTTTAAAGTCCATTGATAATGTTAATATTTAAAATATATGTTAAAATCATTCTTTAAATAATTACATAAGTGCATTTCTCAAAATTAATATGTTTTAATAACAATAATTTTTGTGGGAAGCCTGCCCAAGGTGCAATTCATGCCCATCTTCAGCCACTTCAGGTGAATAACTAGATATAATTTAATTTTTTTATCGTGGGAAACCTGTTATAGGGTGCAATTAGCCCCTCTTCAGGTGAACTAGGTATGTGCGGATAGGAAATTGTGAAGGGATGTTCGAGGGCTATTTAAGAGGACTCAATCCCTTGCATTCGCCTTAACGACTGAGGAAAACCTCGGAAAAAACCTTCAGTCAGGATTGCCGGTCTCGACGGGATTTGAACCCGGGACCTCCCGAATCAGAGTCGCGCGCTTAACGCTCGAGCCAACACTGTCGGTAATTAATATGTTTTATATTTTAAAAGAAAAGGGTTAGGTCAAAGTTATAGGTTTGATGATTTTAAAAAAAAGAAAAAAAAAAGAATTGATAAAGAACAGACATAATCGAACCATTAACTTGAACTCTCTGGACAATGAGATGTTTTACATCAGCTAACATGGCCGGAAGTGACTCAAGACCCTGACATTGACTTGAACCACAGGTAACTAGTTCTACCAAGCTAATCTAGTACCAGGTACCATGCAAATAACGCCAGCTGATTAGCGCTCTAGTCGGCGTTGTGTTGGTACAAGATTGCCGCGCTATCACCTTTTACATTATGTCTGCGTGTGTTGGTCACTACCCTTGTTGTTGATGGGTTCTTGAGCGTGTGGCTTTGTATTTATGATCATTGATAGCATTCTTCGGAAAATGAAAATATAAATATAAAAATATATTTATTTTATTTTTATTTTTTTTTGGGGGGGGGGGGGGGTGATGAATTTTTCCGCGCCAAGTTTAGCAAAAATTATACGATTTGGATGACTGTTTTTTTCAACACATCACAGTCACCTTTGACTACACAATAAGATATTTTTAAATGCATATCTTTCGTATCTTAAGATCTACGATTTTTTCTTTTCACGGTACAAATACCGTAAAAGTACCGGAAAATGTATAACACTGTAAAATGCAAGATATTGAAGATACAATTTTCAAAATACCTCACTTCAAAAGTGAAAGGTGAGTGTAAGCTAAAATACAAATTTCAGCCATTCAAATCGTATACTTTTTGAAAAAATTAGCACCCTAAATCGTTCAAAAAAGTAGCAATAGAGAGAAAATGAATCATCCTAAAAAATAATTTGGTGTTTTCCAAAGACTGTCAAGAATATTCTTACTCTATAAATAACAGCTGTTTTATGCAAATTTTAGATTTTTGCTTTTTGGTGAACTCACAGCCTTAGCCAACGAGGAAACGTGGGGTGCAAAGTTTTCATTTTGATGCTTAAAATATGAAAAACTAGTATTTGAACATTATTATTTCAAGACCTGGTACTAAAGTATCTAACATAGGTAGGTAAGACTACAGTTGTAATACCACTTTGTTCTTGGTGTCAAGTCTTATGGCGGAGGTACCGAGTAGGGAAATATCTCACACTACTGGAGCAGAATGTATTTGCATGGTGACACTGGGCGTGAGAGAGGGGAGTGGCTTGCCCCCCCCCCCTTTCCCCAGAAAGTTATAAAATTCATGACCCTGCACCTCCTCCATATGCAATGCTCGAAGCAGCGATGAACCTTGCCCAAGTGATGAAGAGGGCCAAGCAATTCAACCCTGCGCAGATTTCCTGCGAGAAATTTTAAAAAAGTATACTTTTTGTTTTTGTTTTTTTGTGTAACTCATTTTCATTTATATCAAACTTGATGTGTTATCATTTAAAAAATTGCAATAATTGTAGGAAACTTTCCCTTAAAAATTAAAATGTCTCTAGGCTTAATTATTAATCAATGTTAAGAAATTAAGTTTTGCGGGGTTGTAAAAAATGTTTGTAATTAGTTTTGACTGAAATAAAAAGTTGCAGTGAATTTGTTTTGCACGGTATTCTCTATGCCGCTTCACACCCTATGATTGCTACCCTAGGTGAAGCAATAGCAAAGCTACACCCGCCTACCTGGTATCTAGTGAGGGGTAGCACTGTTGTCTCTGCTTCTGCGACCACTGAACGCGACAGACTGACTGAGTGCGGACATGGACGATAACAAGACTACGACGACGCCCTCATCACCATGACGACCAGGAGAGCGCGTCGCTCTACCACACCATCTGCTCACGCTGTCTGTCTGTCTGTCTGTCTGTCTGTCTGTCTGTCTGTCTGTCTGTCTGTCTGTCTGTCTGTCTGTCTGCCTGCCTGCCTGCCTGCCTGCCT
This sequence comes from Sweltsa coloradensis, assembly GCA_024449915.1. NCBI lineage: Eukaryota > Metazoa > Arthropoda > Insecta > Plecoptera > Chloroperlidae > Sweltsa > Sweltsa coloradensis. The sequence goes on from JAMZAV010004407.1 coordinate 35,086, forward strand.
GCCTGCCTGCCTGCCTGCCTGCCTGCCTGCCTGCTGCTGTCTGTCTGTCTGTCTGTCTGTCTGTCTGTCTGTCTGTCTGTCTGTCTGTCTGTCTGTCTGTCTGTCTGCCTGCCTGCCTGCCTGCCTGCCTGCCTGACAACATCTCTGCTGGAACCTTCATCCTGGAATGACAGCCCTAGTGTTAACCTGTCTGGACAGTCACTGCTGTCCCGGGACATAGCACAGAGTGAGACACCAGACGCCCCGGGACTTTGCAATGTCCAGTACGTGTTGATGTGAGAATTATAGCGCACGTCACCATACCAAGCTACATAACAACAAGAGTTGTTGCAGAAAAAAGTTTGATGTGGTCAGTGGCCTTAACAAAAATTGGATAAGGTGCTAAGCAAAACTACAAGGAAGAAACTAGGAGTAGAAAGGCTACGAGACAAAATAGTAAAAGAAATACTGCGGTGGTGTGGACACGTGAGACGAATAAAACAGGAGAGAATCCCGAGAAGAGAATTGGAACGAGCATGGGGAGGAGTACGAAGAGTTGGCCGCCCAAGAGGTAGGTGGAGAGACCTAATAAAGTCGCCTGGCCTGGCACTGATAACCGTAGCCCAAGAAAGTACCCGACGTATGTTGGAATAGGGGTCTGATATTATTATTAGTGTTCAATTAATTTATTCATTTAAGTCTATCCTATTCAAAGGAGGACAAGTAAGTCGTTGTTAGACGAGTGAGCGAGTCATGTCTTGAGTACCCGGTAACATTCCAATTCGTCCCTCTACATAAGGTTGGATCCAGCATGGTTCTTCCTCCCAAGCCTATCTATAGGCAAGAGTAGAGCATTATGACCTTACAGTTGACGCGCCCTTATTCCAACTCAAAACCCTACACATGACTCGCTCACTCGTCTAACAACACCATTGGCGTTTTCCTATAGTCTAGTTTTCTAAGGCGCCTTCATACCCGGAATGTTGGAGACCCGGAATCAAACAACGGTCAGGATAGATTTTTTAATTTCTGGATTATTTTATTATTTCTGGAAAATTATAGAACACGTTTTAAAATGCACACAACGTACAACGTAGCATGTATGAAATACGTGTAATGATTTCAAGGTTTACTCAATCTCCCAACGGAATTTTATAGGTAACCTTGTGCGCGCACTATTCGATACACCTTGGTCAATGCATACAAACATGATTTTGTTAAAAAGATTTTTTCATAAACAAAAACCATTGTCGCTAAATTGTTTGCGACATTCCCACGCTATTTCTAATTTTATTATTTATTGTGAGTTTAAATAGTAATGGATATTGCTCAAAATATTAACTGCAAGCTAAATACTTGTACCGCTATATGTTCAACCGTTCGGCTGTTCTGCAGCTAGTCACTGAAACACTCGCAGACGAAAAGCCAGATCTATGCGGCGTTTGTGTTAAATTATTGTTGACTGCAGTTGCTGCGCTCCCTCGTCTAACTAGTTTAATTTCATTCGTCTCTTCTTTTATACCCATTTTCTTTTCTTTTTTATTTCAATAATATCACTTATTATTAATTTTCATCGTTAATAATTTTGATAGTTTCACTTTTAAATTGCTATTTTCAAATGTGTTTAAAGAGTTAGATTTATTATTTTGTTAATGTTTATTGTATATTTTAATGTGTGTAAGTTTCTGTCCATTATGTTATGATTTGCACTTCTGGCGTATTTTTACTCTGTTGTAGGTAATATGCATTTTAATAAATAAATAAAACTGTATTAAAGATGTGAAATAAATACAACACCAATATTTTCTAGGAATATGCAAACAAGATTTATTAAACTATTAGATTAACAAATATCTTAAAGTGATCACATTCACAACTAATCACACATGTACACTATGATAATAAATAATATAATATATAATAAAGATGAATGTTAAATTTAACAATAATTATCTAAAAAGGCTAACCTATGTATTTACTACTAGCCAACAATCACTTCTCATTTTTTTAAGCATAATAATAAAATTTAACACCAATTGTTAATGAGTAATATAATACTTGGGAAGTAAATTCCTAGGAGTCGTTGATTTCTCCAGACTATTTGAATGTGTGATTGCGTGGGGGGGGGGGGGGGGCAAAAAAGTTGTTTACCCCCCCCTTCTTGGCGGGCGGGGGAAGACCTCCTTTGGACATCGGGGGCCGCTTTCGGTTGAGATGACGAGGTGGCATGGGTGAGGGGTGGTTCTGATTGCTGATATAGGTCTAATATATATGTCGTTTGGGCTCGGAAGGATCTGTGTCTGCGCCTGGATGGTCGGATTTCTTCTGTCTGGTAGGTCGTTGTAGAATGTTCGGGAGACATCACGGAGGTGCTCGGCTGTTGATGCCATTCCTATAGCTCTTCGTGGAAAAGGTGGATGGGAGTTTCGTGCGGGACGAAGGACAGCATTCGCAAGGTTCTATTCTGGAACCGTTGTAGTGAATCAAGATTACTGAGTGTCACACCGGACCACATTGGGCATGCATAGGCGATGGCCGGTCGGAGGATCTGTTTGTAGATGGTAAGACGGTCAGATAAATTCATTTGTGGGGAAGTAAGTAGAGGGCGTAGGGCTGCCGCTTTTCCAGTGACTTTGCGGTGGATGTTTTGAATGTGGTTTAACCAGGTAAGGCGCGCATCCATCTCTGTACCAAGGTAGTTGGCCAATGCTGACCAAGGGATCGCTAGTAGCGGCTTCCTTCGCTTGGTGAAATAAACCGCTTTCGTTTTGGATGGGTTGATCGAAGTTCGCCACTTGGCATACCAGGCTGCCATCTTGTTGAGACCTGTCTGGAGTAAAGCTTCGGTCAGTGTAGGAGATCTTTGCTGCCAGGGCATCATCGTCCGCGAATAAATGGATATCCACATCAGGAGGAAGTTTAGGGAGGTCCGCTGAGTATATATTGAAAAAGAGTGGACCTAACACAGATCCTTGCGGTACACCCGCTTTGATTGGTCGTGTAGTGGAGATCGCTCCGAGCCGAGAAACTTTGAACGACCGATCTTTTAGGAATGATCTTATTAGATGCTGTAGGTGCAGTGGAAATTTAAGTTGTTCCAGCTTGAACAAGAGGCCGGCGTGCCATTCTGTATCAAAGGCTTTAGCCACAAGCCACATCAAGAAAGTCAGCGCCGTGCCACATCCGGAGCTAAACCCATGGGTGCGATCATACATTAGAATTGTAACCACAGCAGAGTTTTCATCTTTTAATATTTTCATCTAAGGTGCAATGTGAAATAGATAGCTACCAACACTAGAGAAGTCATCTCAATGAGAGGATAAATACAAACGTACTCTTCAGTGCTCAAAATACAAGAAACTTAACGAATAAACCTCTGGACTTACGTATAGTTGCTTTTATAATCTTATATGATATGAATCTATGGATCGATATCGACTCATCGAATCTCATATCAATATGTACTTATGGATCGATTTCGACTCATCGAATCTCATATCGATATGTACTTATGGATCGATGTCGACTCTTATGTATAGACATCAACTTATGGATCGATATCGTAGGTATCGTTTAAACATAGGCCTATCGATCAATAATCTTCAATCCATTGCTTAGTTTAGGTTCTCCTGGGTATAGCTACACCACAGACTTGTCTAGCTCGGTGTTGAGGGAGTAGTTTTTGTACATCCCAGCAGAGGCCAGGCGCTTAGTGAACTTGTTGCTGGTTGTGTAGTAGTAGGGGGGTAGGGTGTAGATGTTAGGCGGGAACCAGCCATACTCCCTGGAAGTTGTGAGGTAGAAGGGGTGGGGGGGAAGTTGCTGGCTGCCGTAGCCCTTGACAGCGTCTGAAATGAGAAGGATTCATGGTGTGAGTCATTGTAACAGAAAGAATTGAAGACGGAGCAAATCAACTAATGGTTACCGACATTCAGAAGGTCCCGGGTTCAAATCCCGTCGAGACCGGCAATCCTGACTAAAGTTTTTTCCGAGGTTTTTCATGCGAATGCTCTAAAACAGCCCTCGGACATCCCTTCACAATTGTCCTATGTGCAACAAACCTAGTTAAGACACCTGAAAAGGGGCATGAATTGCACCCTGGGCAGGATTCCTACAAAATTATTATCACCTTATGGTTTGTTCGAGATTTGTAACAACTGTACCTGAATATTCATAGCAATTGTCGTGAAAATTTGCCCCTTATGGGATACGAACCCAGAAACTCCGGCTTAACGTGCCATACAGAACAATCCTTTGCAAATCGCTATTTGTTGTAATTGATAACTATTCCTGAAGTTATCGTCTTTTAAGTTTTTGTAAGTTTATTTGGATAAAGGGTGCGTCAACCGTTATGTCATAATCTGCCATTCTAGTCGATGAGACGTATGGAGAAGGGGCCCATTGCTGGTCAGAACCAGCCACGGGATAGGGGTGGAAAGGAGGGGGGGGGGGGGGTTCTCACGTCGTGGTCGTCATCGTCTTTGTCATCGTTCGTGTTGTCATGATCGTCGTCGGGGAGGTCGTCAACGTCAAGGGAAGGAGGAGAGGTCCCCGAAGACGACTACCTCTAGTTTAGGGGAGCAATACACTCCCCTACTTACTAGCTGATGTTTGCGAGATGGACTTTGCCTCCTGTCTGGCTTTTTCATGTTCAGATGTGACATCGTGTGTGAAGAACATGGAGGTCATGGTATTTTATTGGTACAAATGAGTAAATCCAATGTCAAGTCACAGAACATCAAATAATTTGCTATCACAGTCACACTCCTAGAATCGTTTAAGTTTAGGGACTTTTGCCTCGTTATGTAAAGGGGGGTGTACCCCAGACCCCCCATTGTACAAAATCATGTACTTTACGCAGAAAAGAGCGAATACCCAGGACTACACCACTGGCAGCTTTCTTGGAACACACTGCCTGTACTTACTTGAAGCGAAGAACCTAGCCGGTAGCTTGCTGGTTCGCGAGTCTTCTGATGCTAGCTTCAAGATGTTGGGCACATCCACTCTTGGTGCAGGGTACAAACCTGGAGTGAAGATAACAAGTTAGTGTAGTGTGCGTGTAATGCTACATTATCTCGGTTCCTAGTTACCTTATCAGAAGATAACAATCATCAACACTGCACTACAGCCAAGGAAAATAAGCTTTTAAGTTTGGTGGTGATGATTTTTGTTGCATTTAGCTATTCGAGACGATGAGTGGTGATAGATGAAGGGAAGGACGATTACAAAAAATAAAAGTGCCTTTTCCGGGATTTAAACCCATGTACACGTATAGCCATGCGCTAAGGACTAGAGTTCTAACAATTTCAAAGCAGAGCCTTGCTCTGGGACACTTCTACCCCGGGCCCAGACGGAGTATACTATACATCTAGGAAGTGAGCAAGTATCACCCTTACTGGGGTATATGATGTCCCTCCTGGGAAGCAGACTGGAGGCGAAGTCGTAGCTGTTGAACACTCTCTGGGGTAGCTGTCTAGTGTTGAGGGGGTCGCGGTTACGGTAACCTGGGCAGCTGTACGGCCTCGCCACTGAAAAAGAGAAACATTTGGCAGTTAGCAAAGAGCTATTCGCTCGGCCAAGAAGCATCCGACGTATATGCAACTTTGCAAAGTTGTCAATAAAGCATACATGGACAGCCCTGCGGTCATAGATTTTCAAAGTTTTGTCTTAATCAGTCAGAAAAAAATCAAGAATGTAGTCAATTTTTGAGTTAACAAAATCAAAATTTGTGAAAACAATAAACAAATTTGGAAATGTGTTACCACAGAGTCCTATATTTCCACATTCGTGATAAATGTTCAAAATTTCAAACACCTGTGGTGTCAGTTGGCCGAGCGAACAGCAATTTGCCTAAAACGCTTGTCAGAATAAATTTATAACAGATTTATGATCAAGTAAATAGTTTTACCGAGATCAGTTTCAGTGGGGTTTAGAATGTTGGTCGGTTGAGTTTACGTTGTGGGGATGAAGTCCCGTGATGGTGAGAACCGGCCAAGGGTGGGGGGAGGAAAGTGGGGCAGTGGCATAACTAAGGGCCCGCATTTGCGGGGGGCGGGTCCGAAATGACACATGTGGGGTCCATTTACATAGGTGTGGGCCCTTGGGCTTGAAAAAACTGTCTTGTGAACATCACCCTTGAATAGTTGAACTCGCGAGTCGCGACACTGTTTGGATGTGTTCTTGCACGCTTCAAACTTTTATCTTTCCTACTATCTTGAATTCTTGATCCAGCCAAATAGCTTGGTGAGTACAAAGCCCATTCATCCCTACTGCCCCAGGTAGCGTCGAGAGTCTAGACGTTCGCCTAGAAAGAATGCGTGAGTGGAGCCCGACCTCACAAAGATGAAAGGGTGGCTGTCAATGACGCTGCGAGGAAGGAAATTCACAATTATTATATTTGAAGTTGCAGAATGTAATTTTTTTTTTAGAGAAATCAGTTCTTACTTGACTTCGGTCGTAAACACATCGGAGTGAAGAATAGTGATCATGAATAGCAGCATAATTGGTGCCGTAAAAAGAAGAAAGAAAAATTGTTCGAGAATGAAAGTGAAGAAATGTTTAAAAAAATCGAGTCACTTTCGTGCGTTTCAAACAGTGTATTTTATTTATTATTTAGTTCCATTTAAAATCAGTGGAAGTGAGAACCAAGTGAACAAGCTATTTAGGCTAGTATTATTATAACCCTTCTTCTGATTTTGGAGGGGGGGAACGGACCCCCTGACCCTCCCCCCCGCGCTACGCCCCTGTGGTACATGCAGGGCTATTTTCCTGGCGCCACCTCTTTTTCAATTATTAGACGAGTGAGCGCCGCGAAGCGAACGTAGTCTACAACGCGTCAAACGGGGGGGGGGAGGGGGGGGGGTTGTTGAGTACCCTGGAATATTTTCATTTAGGTTTGATAATTGTATAGGTATAAATAATTAATAGGGTTTTGAGTTTAGTTGGTATAAGGGCGCGTCAACTGTAAGGCTATATTTTATTTTTATTTTTTATTTATTTATTTAACGTCTATCCTATTCAGTTATAAAAACTGATTTACAAAGGATGTGCCTCTCTAATCTAAATAAATGCGCCTCTCTAACCTATGATAGGCTAGGGAGGTCTTAGGTAGGGGAGGGGGAGGAAAGGGAATGTTACCGGGTACTCAACACATGGCTCACTCACTCGTCTAACAACCTCTTTGGCGTTTTCCTAGTAACATTTAAAAAATCAACTTTCTATCGCGCGTTTCCGACTGCCTTGCGGCACGCCACTGTAAGGGGTGACTGACCCTCGTGACGCTCCACCCTCGGCCGGACAATATGAAGACATTCTCCGAGGGTAGGTTACCACCAGCCCCCGCAACCCGCCAACCAACATTCTGCAAGTGCTAGGGCCTGCTACTGCAGTTCTCAGTCGAGTCTTGAGTGGCAACCACTCAGCTACGCGGCCGCGCTGGTTTCTCTGCAAGTGTGTGTGAAATAATATGAAGTATTTCGTAGTGTTTTAGTGTGTAGTGTGGTGTGAAACATATTTGTGTCGCAAAGTACGGTGTAGTGTGGACTGTAGAACATTAGAATGACAAAAATAACTAGTTATTTTTCTTCCGCGACTCCTGAACGATCGAAACTGGAAGTGATCTGGCTAGGCCTAGGCCCTACTTCTTCTCTCGAATCTGCCCCTTCTAGTAGTAGGCCCTAGGGCTAGGCCTAGGCCTCTGAGGAAAGAAAAGAATCTGCACTAGGGCCTAACACCTGATTCGGCATCGTGGGATAAAGAACAAAATGTTGCAGCTGGGGTGAGTAGATAATCGACATTTTCAACTATTTTAGTTCCAAATAGTAAATACCAGAACAGGCCACCAGACAAAACCTTTCCATCTTCCAAGTAGGCCTAACCAACCCCTCGCAAAGAAGAGGCGATAGTTAGCTTAGGCCGGCCCCTATCCTAGGGCTGAAGCTAAGCTAAGCTTGCCTGAATGGTTCGTCGCCTAGGGCCTAGGTGCCCTGGTGTTCGAACTCACACTCATCTTGGTGTCCTGTTACCTCAACTAGTGTAGATAAGATATTAGATGTTGATATTTCACTAATACAAAAAAGACTTCTCTCCAGAAAGAAAATGTATTTCTTCCAGTGAGTGTTCAAACTTCAAAGGAACACATGCACCAGCACCACATCAACATGAACTTATCAGTGCAAAATAAGCTTTATATCTCATGGGAACTTCTGTTTCAACGCGTTTTAGGCCATTAACATGGCATTCGAATTCGACCAAGGGATCTTACATAAGGGTAGCGGCGGCTGGGGGACGAGTTCAATAGTTGGGGGGATGTAAATCTCAATGTTGCCTCCCCCCCCCCTCCAACATCGTGATCTTGGGGTCAGGATACAATCTCCATGACCTGCAAGTGCAAATAATAATTTTAATAAAATCATATTTCCCTCCTCGAGTGTAAGTGTCCAGCACCACCTCATTGTCAATGAAACTCAAGCCACTGAGTCCGCAGAAATTAGAAAACAAAGGAGTGGACTAAGACAAACCAAAATTGTTCGTCTGCGTCAAATAAAGAAATAACGTAGGCCTAAATGAACAAATCAACTTGACTTAAAAATATAGAGAGAAATTATTTATGAGACAATGCGTTTGCATAATTATTATTGCCACAGTAAAAAACATTGTAACAAGTTGGTTGGGGGCGGCAGGGGGCGTAGATGATTCTTGGGGTGCGGGCGGTCGCCAACCTCCCCCCCTTCCCATCCTCTAGCTTCGCCTCTGACCTGGACCAAGGCCGTCTAGATATATCGCTTCGCCTCCGCTACCGTCGCCTCGCCTGGACCCTGCGTTGCGGCACCTTTTTATTTAGAAAAAAGTACCTAGGAAAAACAAGTCATTTTTTTAAATATTAAACGATTAATGTAAAATGGATGTACAGCAGTATATTTAAATAAATAAAATATATATATATACCCCGGTGTAGTCACTTTTTTTAATTTTTGTCTAAAGTACTAACATAACAGCGTCATAGTCGCCTACTATAAAGCCAAGTTTAAACATATATATAAAGTTTTTAAGCATAAGCCCGCTTTAAGGACATAGTTATTGATTCATAGCAGTTGTTAAGCCGGAGGTTCTGGGTTCGAACCCCAGTCGGGGCAAACTTTTTCGACAACTGCTATGAATCAATATATATATAAATATATTTTATATATATATATATATATATATAGGGTAAATTCATTTTTATTTATTTATTTATAAACGTGAGTATCCCCCGTACTCACGTCGCGGTCGTCATCGTCTTGGTAAAAACCAAAATACCACTAGGAAAACGCTTAAGTCCCGCCGCGTTGTTGGATGAGCGTAATTGGTGCATTGAGCTGCCATGTGTTATGCGAATTTTCTGTTGTTCTGTGGAAAAATCATTATTTAATTGAATTTTTTTTAAATAAAATTAAATAACATTAAAAATTAAATTTATTTTTTTAATAAAAAAAAAATCGTAATTGTTTATAAAAAAAATCGTAAAATTAAATTTTTTTAAAGAAATAATTTCTCGATTGCGCTCAAATTTAACAATAATATATTAATTCATAAAATTAAGGTTCTGCGAAAAAATAATTTCAATCGGATAAAGCATGTAGGTGTTATAAGTCAAAGAATTGTTTAAAAAAGAAAAAACCCGTAAAATTTCGATTTTTATGATAAATATTTTTTCAATTGCGCTCAAATTTCACAAGAATATCTTAATTCATAAAATAAAGGTTCTGTGCAAAAATCATTAAAATCGGATTAAGCATGTAGGTGTTGTAAGTCGAAGAAATTTTTTAAAAAATCGAAAAAAAATCGTAAAATTGCGATTTTCATGAGAAAAAATTTTCCGATTGCGCTAAAAAAACGTGGCAGTTCTAAGTTCAGAGATTTCGAAGGCCTCCATAAAATTTCATCGCAATCGGAGTATCGGTTTAGCCGGAATCGTGTGGACAAACAGACAAAAATACAAAAAGAAAAAAAGAAGAAAAAAAAAAAAAAAAACATTCCGGATTTTTTTATCCAGTGTAGTAGAATGGAATCTTCGCTTCGCTCGCTACGCTCGCTACGCTCATCCAATAACACGAATGTTTTGGCATTATTCATCATTATTATTAACAGTTAATTAAACACGGTTTGATCTTTTAGGTAATTGATTTGCATATTTATGCAACTTGGCTAATCGAGACGAAGGAAGGGTCGTAAGGAATGACGCGGGGGGACAAGGGGTGGACAGGCCTGTGCTGGTCAGAACCAGCCACAAGCGTATGGGGAGGGCAGGGGTTCCCCCACGTCGTGGTCGTCTCCGTCGGTGTCATCATCCGTCCGTGTTGTCTTTGTCGTCGCCGTCGGGGAGGTAGTCAAAGGGAAGGGAAAGTGCCCGACGACGACCCAGAGCTCGCCATTAGTTTCAGGGAGAAAAACTCTCCTAATCACGGGCCAAACCACGAGAAGGTTGCGAGTTGGAATTTGATGTTGACTCCAGTTGTCTACACTCTACTGTATCTCAGTGGCGCCTGAAGTGCATTTCGTTGGGGGGGGGGGGGGCAATTAGAAATGTCGATATCTGCCAATGAAACCATTGTTTCGGGAAAAGTATGTTTTCCTGGCACTGTCTATATGTGGGGTCTGGGACCCTGGGGTTATTTGATTTTTAACATTGCAATTGGTACCGTACGTTCCACCCCTTGGAAAGAAATTAACATGGTGGTAACTCACACTTACTATAGAAATTGTTTTATCTTGGAGGCGCGAATAATCTTAGCTGTTAAAGCGCCCTAAAACTACTAATACTAATTATTAATTAATCTCCATTAGCCAGTTGCTCCATTTGCATACCAACCTTCACCAAAAACGTGTAATTTATAAGATATGTGGGTATTGCCCCCCCCCCCCCCCCCCCTCCCAGAAGCTCCGAGCTGAGAGGGACATGGGTAAAGAAATATTAACGAACTTGTCACAACTTTCAATAAATAAAAACATAAATTCGTATTTAGTGTCTACCCACTCAATCATATAACTGATTTTCAGTGGGGGACATTAAACCAAAGCGACCAAGCCAACCCTGTGGGCCCCGACGCAATCGACGAGTGAGCGATAACAAACCAAAGATCGACATTTTTCAATAGCAAATATAGTTATCAGTGATATGGATGTGCGAACACCCGCGGATCAACAAAGGCCGATTCAGAACAACTTTAAATTTATTATGTGCCTCGTTGTTAGGACGGCTCCAAAGTCACCGTTTACAAATTTCTAAGACAATAACTGATGGACTTACAGGGGTATTCACCCGCTAAATTAAAATAATATATTTCATTCAGGCCAACTAGTTATGAATTTGTAACAGAAAAATTATTGTGTCCACCATGACCATTAAAAAAAATTGTCAAACTTAGTAATTTTGAGGTAGGTAACATTGGCTAAAATCTCCCATAAGAAATAACATAGGGGGCGATCTTTATGCCCCGTGACCTTGGAGGATTTTGATCCAAAAAAATATTGTCCTTTATTGACGTACTCGTCAGCCTTTTCTGTAATTCAGATATATTTTGTTTTGTAATTTGGGCAAGTGGTTCAGCCAAAATATGCCGATCACCAAGAAGGGTTGTGGTTTTGGAATGCATATTTTGGGTGTTTGAGTGTATATATTTGAGCACAGATTTAAGACACGACAATATAAAGGGCCAATTTAGATTGGTACGATGCTCTAGTATCTATGTGGAACAAAAAATAAGCAGGTTTAAGCTGATATAAGAAATTCCACAAAACGCCCATTTTCGCAAATTTCGGGTTCAAAAAACTAAAAAAAACCGTATAAAATCACATTTACAAGATAAAAATATTTAAACTGTCATTTTAGTGTAGTATGGTGCTCTAGATTATGTGGTAAAAATATTTTTTTAGGGTAATAGCCCCGTAAGTTGCCAGGCTGCCGCAAGCTACAACAATGTAACATACTCACGGGGGTTCTCGAAGCGGACGGCCTTGCGACAAGTCTGCCTCTTGCAGCCCTCCCATGAGTTAGGATGTTTCTCGCTCCTGTTCTGACAAGTGTGCAGAACAATCTCGGGAGAAACTCTAGCGCTCTTCATTGAGAAATAATTAAAATATCCGCGAGGTCTATTGCGGTTCTCCATCAAAACATTTCGAGATTACCATGGTAACATTCAAAGTAGTTTCGCTGTAGCGCGGTTAGTGTAGGTGGCGACACCTAGCGTGGGATCAAGTAGTTTCATTCATACATTTAGTGCAAGTGGCGCTATCTGTCGGGTATTGCGTGAACTAGGAGTAGCGCGTTCCGTGTAAGGGGGCTTGCATGCATTCCGCAGTCGCGTTGCTGGATGAGCATGCAATATATTTTCTCCGACCTTCCAGTGGCGTATCCAAAGGGGGGTAACAACCCCCTCCACGCTTTTTGACCAACGAAGAGTGAAAGTGCACTTAACGTTTCAATGGAGAATATAGAATAACTGCTTTATCACAATACTGGCAATTTATTTATACCATCTGACCAAAAGAGGATTTTAGTAGATAGGCCTACAAAGTTCGTTATTGTAATGCATTAAAACGCACAGATTTTCACCAAAATGACCTTGAAAGAGAAAACTTGTGGATTAAAAACAGGATTTTAGTAGATAAAAAGTTGGTCATTGCGATACTAAAATGACCTTGAAGGGGAAAATTTTTCCGTACCCCTCACTTGGGTACATTTATGAATAAATTGGTTGAACCCCCTCCTGTTATGAAATCCTGGATACGCCACTGCTCCATTCTTACATTCCAAAATATGATAATTATAGTGCAATTATTATTATACTTATTGGGTTAGATAACTCCTGAAAAGTATCGGTACCATACAGGACTTTATAATTTGTACAATACAGTAGGTACTTATAATATTATTACATTAAATAAATAAATTCGTTTTTAGTGTTCCAATCGACTGATTTTCAGCGGGGGGCAATAAATTTAAAGCAATTAGGGTTATGATCAAACTGTTCTCGCTAGCGGCCTATAATCAAGTAGCTCCAGTACCGGCATTGAGTTTAGAAATATATTCTAAACTCAATGTTACCGGTAGGCCTACATTAAAGAAATCATCAAAATGTTATCGTAAAGATAAATTTGTGAAGCAATAAAACAATTGTTTTTCAAAACACCTCTTTCCATGAATTATGCGAGCAAGATTCGACTAATAAAACATTCCAGTACAGTGCTTAATTACTAATTACCTTGTCCGTGAGGCATTTACCAACGAGCCACCAACTTCATCACCTCGGAGTCTACGTCCGAGCAGCGACGACGGTGGTTCTCGCGACTCGCAGTGGCTGAAGTACATAAACTTACCGTTGGCTACTTAGTACGCACGACGAATCTAGTAACTGTTCACTTATTCATTTGTATAGTACTTCACTTAAGAGGGAATGGGACACATTTGGCAGTACGCTAATAGCTATTGGCTCGGCCTAGTTGCATCCGACGTATCCATATGAAACTTTGCAAAGTTGTCAATGAAGCATACATAGACAGCCTTCGTTCGTAGATTTTCATAATTTTGTCTTAATCAGCCAGAAAAAATCACGAATAAAGTCAATTTTGTAGTTTTTTTAAAAATCAAAATTTCTGAAAACTGATTTATTTTTATAATTTTTTTAAAACAAAATTTGGAAATGTGTTACTGCAGAGCCCTATATTTTTTACATTTGTGAAATATGTTCAAAATTTCAAACACCTGTGTGTCAGTCGGCCGAGCGAACAGCAATTTGCCTGAAACGCATGTACTATACTCTCTTAAGTGTGTACTTATTTGCTTTTTGCTCATGATTAAAGGCAGGTATTTATGGTAAAAACAAATTTTCACCGAGATAATATCATTTTAAACACCAATTCACCGCTTTTGGTCATAACAAAACTAAAGATGCAAATAAGTTCTACCACCAATACCTGCCTCTGAATTCTCATAACTACATTCTATTGCAATCTGCAATTCAATTAGGCCTACAGGGTCTCACACCCAAAATTTTCTAAAATATGAGGAGGGCAAGAGAGATATAGAGCTTTCAACTAAATGTTGAATTATTTTCACCACCAATTCACCACTTGTGGGTGCATAAAAAAAGAAAATTTGACTTTTATTTTCACCCCAAATACCTGCCTCTGCTAATGATTGTTGATATTTCTTGCTATATTTAATAGATTTATTTCAAACTTGATGCTTCACAGCACAAACTATTTGAGAAATCATAAATTTTGCACAATAATTCAACAACAATGTCAAATTTTGAGGATTTCAGTCTGCCTCAGATGATAATAAACAGTCGTATTAGAACGTCAGGAGTTTTTAATAAAACAAACACGGCCAAATGACTCGTAAATATATGATTTCTCACAATATTTATTGTTATAAGGTTGGCAGTCACCAAGTGAGTTGGAGCTATGCTCTTTTCTGCCATCCTGGACACATTTCAGGCCCAAATTAAATCCGTAAAAATCAGGTAATTTTTAAGCAACAATTCAAGTTTTGCATTTTTTCTAAGGAATTTTAGTACTGGTATTTTTTTCTTATTTTTATAATGATTTTGAAAGAAATTTTGGAATTTGAATAAAAACTTCATTTTCAGTGAAAATTCAAATTTGAAATACATTCCAAATACTAGAGGTCTAGCCTTGATTTTTTTTTGCATTTAGAATTTTTTTGTATCTCAAATAATAGCAATACTAGAGATTTATTATAGGTATTTCCGGGACAAACCGTTTTTTCCCCATTTTTAGCCTTTTTTGCAGATGTCTATTTTCAATCTTAGAAAATTCACTTTTTGTCCCATTGGAATGGGGGAAAAATTTTCTTTATTACTTACCAAAAGAAACAAAAAATTGTGGTCAAATTTAAAAAAACAAACAATTATTTATCCAGATTAAAATTTCAAAATGTTATGGGTCCATATGGTATCGTTCAGCTGGAAAGGGTTCATAATGTGTTAAGGAACAAAAAATTAAATATAAATAATTAAGCAGAGTCAGAGGAGAAGGAAAGTATTGAGATAGTAGGTACATAAAAAACAACTATGTACCATCCACGAGTTCTGGATGATCGATCATTGTGTTGATGATTGATAAGGTGCTGCTCGTAGTTGACAGTCTTGAAGAAGCAGAGCAGTCTCATCAGTCATCATCGACACAAGGATCATCCGGAACTCATCTACGGGTCGTGAAAGCCTGCAGTATTTGATTTATTTATTATAATTTATAATTCAATCTTCATTGGTACAATCATCAGGAATATCACAATGAGCGCAGCCTTAAACACAGAATTGTGTGTGATATCCCCAACGATATTTAATATCTATAGTAGGCTAGATCCCCAGTCTCCAAATCGTCCTTAGAGGCGCGAGCTTATACCAAATTGACCTATTCAAGATGGTGATTTGGCGTTTTAATTTATTAAGCTTGACATTATGTTTTAAATGCGATTAAGTATTTTTCTGGATTATTTTTATATGGTTTTAGCTTATGCACAAACAGAAACAATAAGAAGTTATTGCATAAGGGGATTTAGTAATCATTTTGGCTAATATGTTCACCTGTTAACCTGACAGACATCTTGAAAAATATTTCGGCTACAAATCGCTACAACTTACTTTAACATAGAAACTGCCGTATTCAAGATGGCTTCTTAATTATTGACACACCAGTGGACCAATGACTGGGGATCTAGCCTGCTATAGATGCTAAATATCATTGGATATATCCCTAAATAGTAAATATAATAAAATTGATATAAGGAAAAAGTAGGTAATTAAAATTAACAATAATGTGTTTGGCATAAGTTTAAACAAAAACAGATAATCAAAAACTATAAAAAACATCAACAATTCAACACAAGAACCCACAATACAAACATTCAAACAACTAATATTATAGGCCTAAATTATAACATTACTACCAGTAGTAGTTTTAGGGCGCTTTAACAGCAAAGATTATTCACATCAAAATATTATTATAGTATATAAAAATTTAACCAATTTAAGAATATACAGCATTTGAATTGAGAAGAATAATGATAGAAATTGTACAAATCTCTTTTAGCAAATAATATAATTAGAAGGTGACAATTAAATAAATAAATCTAAATACATAAATGCAGTGTCTTGTGTGTTGCTGTTGTTTTATAAAACAACAAATCGTAGGCAAAGAAGATCTGAAGCCTAGTATGGGTATTGGTAACCCGAGAACCCGTTGTCACCCATAGTATCTTATTACATTAAGTATGTTTGTTTGCAGATCTAGTGTAAACACTTAAGAGTCTTCACGAGACAAACATGAACACGGCACGCTCGTAAGCACTCAAATTCAGATGAACAACGCTCTGGAGAAAAATTGAAACTACATACAAGAATTCTTAAATGCACAAGACACAGATATTTTTATGCAGAACAACATACAACAGACAGAATTGATGTATGTAATAAACCCTAACTATACACCATGGTTACGCATAAAGTCGACGCAACGGGAACAAGAAGAGGTTGCTCCCGTCACGTTGACTTTACGCTTAATAATGGTGAATAGTAGGACTTATTACATACATCAATTCTGTTTCTTGCATGTTGTTCTGCATAAAAATATCTGTGTCTTGTGCATTACAGAATTCGCGTATGTAGTTTCAATTTTTCTCCAGAGCGTTGTTCATCTTAATTTGAGTGCTTACGAGCGTGCCGCATACATGCCTGTCTCGTGAAGACTCTTAAGTTCCGGGCGATCTATTGGACTCGTGTAATGCTATAGTAGTGTTACAAGGACGTGAATGAACGAGTCAGTGTATGCGATCAAACATACCTAGTGAAGCATATAGTTCTGTACACATTTTTACAATTCAAAAATACATCTGCTTGGAATTGAAGGTATACTTTATAAATAAATATATACTTGAATCATATGGCATATTTAGCTGGCATGCGGAGTACATTCTGCAACGCTATGTACTTGCCTAGTGGAGTCTACTAGTTGAATACGCGAGTCCATAACAAAGATGCAAAGATGGCTGAAGAAAATAGTGCGAGACACCGGCGAAACGAATTACTGTAAATGAAAAATCCAATCCCAAATGACACGAATAAATTATTTTAGTACCAAAAGTGAATTTCTAGATTGGAAACAACAAACTGTTATTAAAATCCTGGGTTCAAAACTTTGTACTAAACTTTTTATGTTTCTTTCCTGCACACACAAATTCAAATATTTCATTCTAATACATTTTAAAACGAGGGTCGACATTAAGTTTATTACGCATTGGCCTCTGCATCCAGTGAGGTCCAACGCTGCAAAATGTCTCGTGCGACCAGCTGAATATGCAATATACTTTTGTTTTAGTTAAATTTTTATTGCAATCAAACAAAATTAGTATTCACTCGCCGACAATGACGGCAGCTTAATGGTGTTTTCCATTGGCCGCGTTTGTGCGCACTGAATGTGAACTAACGTCAGAATCATCAATCAATTAGAATTTGAGTGTGAACTCAGTGCTAGTGAACAAAAACTATTGGCGGTGCATTAGAAACGAGTGCTGCTCTGAGCCGCACTGGGACCGAGGGCAGTGCAACAGAGATAGTGCAATATGACGGCCCTTGACGCGCGTGATTTGATTTGATGCAAGGTTTGCACAATTTTTGACAAGTCGTGTTCCATAGGGGATTGAACTAGATTGATCGAGAGCAATGATGTAACAGTTTTAACCCTTTTGGGTCAAGTTTTTTTTAAATGTAGGCGGTGGAACAATTTACTATAAAAACTACATCAAAACGCTTACATGAGTGGGCAATAAATAAAAAAATTCATCAACATATTTTTTCCCAAAATTTTTTAAGGGGTTGTAGTAAAGTGTGCAAAAAACACCCTTGTCGAATTTAGTCCAACACATGACCGATAAGTGTTAACTTTGTGGGCACTCAGTGCTGCCAATGTAAAACACCATTAAACTTAACAACACAAAAACAAACGTAACGAACAAACATTAGCGAGGACGAGGAAGTAACAGC
Source organism: Sweltsa coloradensis (assembly GCA_024449915.1). Lineage (NCBI taxonomy): Eukaryota > Metazoa > Arthropoda > Insecta > Plecoptera > Chloroperlidae > Sweltsa > Sweltsa coloradensis. The sequence continues at coordinate 53,109 of JAMZAV010004407.1, forward strand.
TGGTTAAGAATAAGTACATTTTCAAATTAAAGGCTTTTATGGCCTAGAATATTATTGATACAATTACGTAATTGCTCAAGACATTTTGTTGCGTAAATATATTTTATTGTTTTAACATTTCAGACGAGCACAGCGATTCTCTAAAGGCCGCGTTAACGTTTAATATCACTTTGGGGGTTAATTAACGATAACATTGCGAGTTTGTGATTCAATAAAGAAATTTATCGACAGCGGACGTTAAATGTGACGTCATTTAACACGATCCAAACCCCTGCCCTCGCGTTAAAAAAGATGGAGGACATTTTTTTGATTTTCACCTCCACTTTAAATTTTTAAAGCATTGAATAATCATATTTTATAGTTATAGCTATTTAAATCATCAATTTTGGGGTTAATATGTATTTATTTTAGTGTAATAAAGTAACATCTATACTGCATTTATTAAATATACAAATATAGTAATAACATCACCTCAGTACCGTCAAGACAGAGTTGATAAATATTGACTTTATCAACTTTTTTAACGTGGTGGTGTTAAATTTAAATTTAACGCGGATTATAGAGAATCACCCTGCAATTGTGCGATGTGAGAAGACCTTGATAATAATTATATGCAACGTTACGTTAAATACAAGGTCACGGTAACTGGCTATATTTTTGTTGTAACTAATGTTTCTCTACTTAGTGTCTTGTCTTGGCTTATATTTTTGTAAGTTTTAAAATTTAATATTATTACTTAGGGATGGACAAACCTTGATTTCTGAGTTTTGAACCAACTACAACTTGAGAACCAAAAAAGTTCCGAACTTCAAACTGAAACAAATTTGTTTGGAAACTAAAAAAGGCCCTTGGGTCTAAAAATTGAAAAAAAAATGGAGAATATGAGTTAAAACAATAAAAATTTGAGTTGTTAATTAAAATCCCACATTAATATAGGCTAATCCGTTTCGGTGATGGAATTGATTTTAACTTGGAATAATGGAACGTGGAAACAACAAAATATATTTGACACAGCAAAATGTCCCGAGCAATTAATTGTATTGATAACAACTAACAAGTACATTGTAAGAGACTTGATAACAACTAACAAGTACATTGTAAGAGACCCATAACAATAACATTTATTATTTTTAAACTACAAAAAATATTCAATAATAATTAAAGATAGTGTTAATAACTTCACTTTGCATGCATTGGAAAAACCTACAAAAGTTTGGGAAAATAATCAAATTTAAATCTTTTGAAAATGAATGAGTAATAATTTTTCTCTAGGTAAAAAATTAGCATTTATAACATAGAAGTGTACATTTTGCACTAGTTAACAAAACATAATGAGAAACATCTAAAACCTATCAAAAGTGGGTCAAACAGACTAAAAACATTCTACATTTAAAACATTTATTTAGTAGTATTATCGTTAAAATATTCTCTATACATAGTACATATTATTGGACGTGGTATAGAATCCAGCAGCTTACCTAGAGAAGTGATGGTGGCTGCCGAATTTGTAGAGAAATAGAGACATTTAAGTATGTACAAATCACAGAAAACCACGAGACGTTCCGACCCGTTGACTGATCACTCGGGAGAAGACAGTCAGTGGCCATCTTCCTTCTCCTCCTGAGCGATCAAGACCTCGTGTCGAAACGTCCGTGTTTTTCTGTGTTTTGTACACACTTTTATGGTTCTGCTCATCGACAAATTCGGCAGTCACCATCACTTCTCAAAGGAAAGCTGGATCCTATCTCACTCCCAATACATTAACAGAAGTTTTAATTTAAAATTATAATAACAATTAGAGATGTTCAACGATATTTTTTCAGTATCGATATCGGTGCAATTTTATCGTAATTTCAAAAGTAATATTGATATCGCGAAATTGATTTTTTTCGACCGCAAAAATTACAATTTTTCATAGGAGATCGTAAATGCTAGTCTTATTTTTGGTGCTTGATATTGATGGGATATTAGTTAAGTGATGTCATCAAGATTTTTAAGTGAATCTAATTGAAACATGTTTTATATACCTCATAAAAATAATGCTTGAACTAAGAGCGTGTAAAGATAATGAGTCGCGAGGCGCTGGCGGGCGATCGTAGCGGAGAAGTGGAAGGAGCGTTCCGTTGAACTGCAGAAATGTGTAGTGCAGACCGCGGCGCGACATTTAATATCGAGAATGGTAAAGCTACGGTATCCCGATATTTCCGATATGACGGCGGGGTATCGATATCGAAAATAGGCTTGAGTCTTCCGCGATATCGAATAATATCGTTGAACATCTCTATAGTAGTACAACTTCAGTTTTCAGTTTTAAGTTCAATTTAAGCTCTGCCTTTACACTAAGGTTGCCTTAAGTCACAGAATAACAAACAAAAAATTCCATTTACACAAATTAAATTTAACAATAAATAAAATTAGTTACAGATTATGAAAAAATGAAATGAACTGAAAAGTAAAGTAAATACAAATAATAATACAAATCATTAAGGCTATTTCACTATCAAAAAGCGTACGCATCTTATAGAAATTACCAAAAAGTTTTGTGGAAATCACATAGGACTGTTCAAATCTAAGCTAATGAAATTAATTGAGAAAGTAAAGTCCGTAGAATATTTTCAAATATTAAGTTAAAATGTGGGGTGAAGGCCATATTGCTAAGAGATTTTCAATAAGTTTTATTACACATTATTAATAATTTGAGGGGTCATACTAGGGTGCGGTCATTAATCGATGTCGGCCTATAATCGAGTGAATACGGGACCACCAGGTGTAAGTGACAAAAAGTTTGTCCAAGTTCAACTTGGCGGTAAATTTAATAGTTTTTGTGATTTTGAAATGCGCAAAAGACAAAAAAGACAAATCCAAATGAATAAGAAGACTCAAATTGTGTTATCATAGAATATTCCACGAACCTGCCTTAAATAAATAAATAAATAAATAAATTGTATTTAGAGTCTATCCACTCAGTTATATAACTGATTTTCAGTGGAGGACTTTAAATCAAAGCGACCAAGCCAGCCCTGTAGGCCCTGACGCAATCGACGAGTGAGCGATAACCAACCAAAGATCGATATTTTTAATAGGAAATATAGCAATCAGTGGTATGGACAGTGCGAACACCCGCGAATCAACGCCAGAATCAACAAGGCCAATTCAGAACAACTCTGAATTTACTATGTGCTTCGTTGCTAGGACGGCTCCAAAGTCACCGTTTGCAAACTCCCAAGACAAGAACTGATGGACTTAAGTCCAAATCAGAAGTTAAAAAAACTACTGACTTTAGCGGGAATCGAACCCTGGACCTTCTGCATTGGAAGCAGATACGCTAACAAGACCAACGAGCCACACAACAAGACCAACGAGCCACACACAAGACCAACGAGCCAAACACAAGACCAACAAGCCACACAACAAGACCAACGAGCCACACAACAAGACCAACGAGCCACACACCAAGACCAACGAGCCACACACAAGACCAACGAGCCACACAACAAGACCAACGAGCCACACAACAAGACCAACGAGCCACACAAAAAGACCAACGAGCCACACAAACAAGACTAACGAGCACACGCAAGACCACGAGGCCACACAACAAGACCACGAGCCACCAACAAGACCAATGAGCCACATACAAAACAAGACCTTGAGCGAGGTGAAGTCCCGTGAACAGAAGACGTGAAGAACGTGAGCCCGGCAACCTCAGCAGAGACATTGTTTTGTGCCTAGAATCGTGTGTGATGAAACACCACCCACAGACATTGCTGTGAAATAAGTTTTCAATTATTTACTATTATCATTATTTAGTTTCATCTTGCAATATCTAAATTAGTGTATAACTGAATAGGATAGCGATAGCAGTTCAAATAATAAACACGATACTAATGATGTGAATGCGATCCTGTAAATTAGCAGAAACATAGAGGCTACAGTGAAGTCCACTAATTAGAAACTTTTTACAGAATTCGGATAAAAACAAACTATGGCAGTGTTTGTGTGCGTGTGTGTTGGACTATTGTGGTGTGTGTGACGTGTGTATTTTTTTTAAGAATTAAGTCGACATCATAACAATCGTACTAAAATTTGATGGTTATAGAATGATGGTCGCAAACATTGATGAGATCTCACGAACACTAATGGAAAAGTCGTATCTCTTGCAACCATAGAAGAACAAAAGGGAACTACAATATTGATTTGTGAGATCGGGGTTAAAATAACAACGAAAATGTGAAGTGGAGCAGTCTGTGTCAATGTGTGTGTGAAACTTTTGTGTTGTGTGCATAGTATTTTCATTCGCGATTGGTTCAGACGAATTTCAACGGCCTCTTTGTCTGAATTGTTTTAGTGATTGCAGCGTCGGCCGTGAGTCGAAGTCTTGCACGGACCTTGAGATTCGTGTCATCTCTTGTCGCAGACCTGGAGTGAACAGAACGCGGTGAGAGCGGTTGGTTGCACAACTATGTTTCACCACCGGTCACACAAATTACAACAGAAATATGAAGGAGAGCAATTGCCAATTGGCTAAATTATATTGCTGTTAAAGATGTCAATAAAATAATGCCAATTGGCATGAATTGGTTACAAAGAGAAAATAATTTTTCTATATCACAATCTTTAACCTCCCAGACGTGGTTTTTTTAGTGTAAAATTTTACCCCAGTGTGGTTTATTTTTTCAGAAAAATTAAATAATTTGCAATGCATTTTCATAAAAACAAAAAACACTATCTTGAAAACTATTGGATGAAATCTCCTGAGATTTTCAGGTAATGCCAATAAGGTATTGTTGAATGTAAAAATAAATATTTATACATCATTGTTGCTATATTAACAACTTTAATTGTTGTAAAAAATAAATAAAATAAGACTGAGAGCAAATGGCATTGTTGCAGACATGCAAGTAATTTCACATTGAATAGCCAATGAAGAAAGTTAATTACAAGATACATTATTGATATTTTAAAAATATTGTAGGCCTACCCATTGTTGTCACAAACAAAAATTATGTAACATCCAAAAAACAAAATTTTCCCAAAATACATTGGTATTGTAAAAAATATGACCAATTTGCCAATGATTCAAATGAAAAGTTTATTTATAGATATATTGTTGACTTAAAAATATTGTACACATTGTTGTAGGCCTAACAAAATATTATATAATCCAATAAATAACCGACACCCCCAAAAAGTAGCCTACAAAGCGTAAAAATATACAATCTGCAAAATATACTGTATAGGCCTATATACTATATATTATATTATGTAGGCTATAATAATAATAATATAAGAATATAGGTTATATTATATAATATAATATAATATAGGGCTATCTGATATTTACTGCTGTTGTAAGACACGATTGCAATATGTCATCTTTGGGTGAGCAAAGCAGAAACTGAACTGAATGTTTTGGCGCGTTTTTGTTTTTGCGCGCTACTTTGCAGAGTTTGCGAGTGTACTCGAACAGGTTATGACGCGTCATTGCGCGTGCTGCTATCTCACGGCGATCATGAATACTAACACTGTACTAGCTATATCCTAGTGCTGCTGCAAGTAGCAACTTGATGAACCTATTAGAAGCGCGGCTATTTGAAACTGAACTTGCAGGACGTCCTAGGACGTCGCACACGCTGGCCGCCGGTTCATGGGAGGACGTGTTAATTTACTCAATTATTGCAAGCAAAGTCCCAATAAAATCATAAAATGTTTATCCATCGATGTAATTGCCATTGATTCCGAGTCAATGTGCTTTTTGGTGCAAATATGTGTATGAAGAAAGGTAGGCTTGCCATCAATCAGGTAAATAATAGTAACTTTGCTTAGGCTTACGTATCCGACTACTGGCAACTTTAGGTGATCAAAATGCAGGATGTGTGATTAAAAAAAATATATTACCGGTAAAAAAAATAAAAAATCATGATTTATTTGTTTGATTTAAATCGGATTTATTTGATTTAAATCAACTTTTTTTATTAAAATCAGTTTTTTTAATGATTTAAATCAGATTTTTATTGATTTAAATCAACAAAATTCGCATTTCAAAACTTGTCAAGTTGATGAGCGGATCAAACTAATTTCACAAGCGTTTCACAAAATATAATTCAAAAAATTATTTTGAGGAAAACTTTGCCTAAATCAGCTAGAACTCTTGTGTTTGTTGCTCAAAATGAAGAAAAAGTGCATTTGATTTAAATCAATGATTTTTAATTTTTATTAAATATTATGTTTTCTGCTTTAAAACTGATTTAAATAAAAAACACCCTGTCAAAATGTACATTGTACATTGCTGCTATTATGATTGTACTGTATCACAATAAAATAACCTTTAGGCCAGAAACAAGAACAGCTAAAAAATAGCATTCTAGGTTACTACATAGGGTAGTTAGTAAAACATTTTAAAAACAAATACCAGTCATTCATATTTAACAGGCCTAATGTGAAGGCTCATACCACTCATACCACCCCGACAGTAAATAAACACAGTCGACTCTGTTTTTACGTTCACCTTTTGGACGTTATCAAGCTTTTCACGACAAATTATGAATGATCCTGTTCGTTTTCCACAAGAACAATACAATTTATAATTCCATTCAACATCCGCTGATAGCACGCGTTCACGGCTATGATGCCCCTGAATACAGACCTCCCGTAGCGTGCACTGCTTCTCTCTCTCTCTTTCGTACGTAGCATCTAATTTTCAATACCTATTCTCAAACCATACCTTCAACACTAGATCTAGATCAGGTACTCAGTTAACATTTCCAACCCATAGAACCAATCTTCTTGACCACTCTTTTACAATAAACGCTATTCGAGTCTGGAATACTCTCCCAACGAGCATCAGGGATGTTTACGGAATTAGTTACGACACTTTCAAGCATAAAGTACATCAACATTACTTGAGTAATTATAATTAATTAATAGCTATAAACATCAGCCGCTACAGCCTTTGTTAAATTAATGATTGAGTAATGCATACCACAACCTGCTCCTGCTCACCTGTATTTCTGCACACAATGTCTAAAGCTATATTAATTTTGTACTTTTGTGTGAATGGATGAATGAATGTTTCTTAAACTACGGTATTGAAGATTTGCATAAATCGATTCAAAATTCATAATTTGCATAACATTACTATACACCTAGAAAATTTTAACTTTGCAATAATGCTACCATAATGTATTTAATGTATTATTTCAATATTTTATAGGCCTATAATCATGTAATGTTCTCTTCATTATCAAATGTATTATTATTATTATTATAAGTATAAGGTTGGATGGAAGATAAGGCTTCACTAGCCTTAATCCCGCCTTACAATAAAGACCCTTATCTATCTATCTATCTATCTATCTCTCACAGGCAGCCCTCTGCCCTCCTCACCTTAGCCGTATCCGTTCCCAACACTTTTTGACAATTTTACATATATTTCTAATATGGCTGCCCAACGATAAAAAAATCATGTTGATATCGCAAGCAGACGAGGCTTGCAATATGCCCCAGTTGTATGCCGGCCTACTCCTGAGCAATGCTGACATCATTAGGTCAGTCCCTATATTGAGAGCGACAGGTTCAAGGTCAAGATTCATCCTAGACATATTTGTTGAGTACAGTCAAACCCGATTTTACGATTTAGACTTGATGAAATGAAGTTTTTTTCACGAAATGCTTCAAATTCCATTCATATTAATTTCCTATGCTTTCCATATTTAAATTATTTAATTTTTACAAACTAGTTTATATCAGAAACCAGTTTCACAAATTGTTTTGAAATGTGATTTTTGTAAGTACGTTTCCATTTTATGGAAATTAATCCAGAAATTAAAAAATCCGTCCTAGCTGGATATCGAACCCCAGTCTCTTGATTGCCGGTCGAGTGCTTTACCCCCAAGCTACCGTTTTTGTTTTTTTTTTCCCCCCGAAGCGTTTCCCAATTAATGAAATTGAGAGAAAAATTACGTAGCCATATTACCTTGCTTCAAGCGTGTGCAGGCCCCATCCCAGCTGTGAGAAACATGGTACTTGAAGCTGTGGTTGTCAGACCGGCAGGAAGCGTGAGACTGTAGCGGTCACTTGTCAGGATTGTATTGTATTGTATTTATTAGCAGCTGTGGGATTACATGTGATGCCGTAACTAGTACGTGTACGTGCGTGGAAGTCACTCGTAGTTGTCAGTAGGCTTCTGGATCCGAGGTCGATGCTTCGACCAGCACCAAACCCTAATGGAATTAAAGTTACGTCATTAGTTAAAGAAGAGGTCGGATAAAGAAGCAATCCTTAAACCGAGAGTAGTCGCGCCCCTGTTTGTAACGTAGTAGTCGCGCCCGGTCCTTTAGACCGCATTATTTATTATGGGCTAATAACGTTAGGATGACGTTTTGATTACCAATATAAGATAATTTATCATATATGTGACAGCATACATGGTTAAATTAATCAATTATCAATCAATAATCAATAAATAATCAATCAATAATCAATCAAACACAGATTGGTGCAAACCAACAAAAAGGTATAAAAATATGTTTTGATACACCCTGTAGTTCGAATTATTAGTAAACCAAGACAGAAATATTATGCCAACACTATGTTGAAGAATAACTAGGAAAACGCTCAGTTGGACGCGTTGTTGAGCGAGCACCGGTACGTGCAACATGACCCGAGTACGACATTTCCATAAGGCCCACCACACAGTGTAGGCCTAACTGGATATTGACATTGTATACACTATACTATTCCAACATCTTTGCATTGTACTAATTCACGTCATGCCTTCTAAAGTGTGTCTTTGTATCTTCACTGCCTCCTTCATTTTTTAACATCATTTTTCGAATTATGATTACCAATAAGTCTTTAAGTTCTTGACCGATTTAGCTGAAAATTTGGAAAATAGGAGAGAATGTTGTACTTATTGACCCTGCAAAATTTCATAACGATCGGAACATTTTTATTTTTTATTTTATTTTTTATTTTTTATAACCAACGATCGGATTTTGTTCAAAAACTATACAGCAACCCGCCTAGGTGGTATGTACATGTGTGCAAAATTTCAGGTCGATCAGAGAAACGGTGCGACCTGTATCGAAGCAGTAACAGAAAAAAAAAAAAAAAAAAAAAAAAAAAAACAGACATTCGAGCCATAAGAGTCAAGTGGAGACGCTCGCTTCGCTCGCTCAATCAACCTACAATAACAAAATACATGTCTCATAATAGTGATGAGTATGCATATTTTTGACTCCCTTAGTAGTCGCGCAGCGGTCGAAAAGACCAAGCAACCGAACAGGACCTCTTATCTTAGATGAAGTTCTGCAGAACACTGAATCGCGTATTGCACACTGGCTTCGCAAATCTATTTTGGGAAGGTAGGCGGAACTAGACAAGCCACGCATGCGCGCTGTACAAACACCAACTGTTGAAAAAAAAAGTCGGTCTAAAAGACCACACGCGACTACTCTCGGGTTAAAAAGAGTCATTGCCGAATAATTACTTCACTTGATTTATAATTTGAGACATAAATAATGAACGATTAAAAATAAAAATAGATTTTACAACAGAAATGTCTCTAATGGAAAACCAGAAAATGGATGATGGCCTCGAAAGCAAAGAACGCGGGCATATGAAAAGAAGAAGGTTTCTGGGATTTGTTAACACGGAGTTGATACACTATAAACATGACGGTCGTGATGTTAGCGTAACGTAGTCACTTAAAATACCTATGGATTATATTATAATATATATAAAGATATAAAAAGTAACAATAATTGGAATTGTCAATAAATATAAATGGGCTGCTGTGATTTGAAACACAAATCAACACAATCATAAACGGGTTCAGCACTGATTATATTTTAAAGTGGATGGGCTATTGAACAGCAAGTTCTTAGCTCAAAGGGGTATTTAACCTCTAAAATAAAAAAATGGCTAACTAGTAATGAATTTAGCAATTAACAGAAAAATTATTGGGGCCACCATGACCTCCCAAAAAATTGTCAAACATGACATTTTTCGAGCTAGGTCTCATCGGCAAAAATCTCCCATAAGAAATAACATGGGGACGATCTTTAAGTCCCGTGACCTTGGAGGATTTTGATCCAAAAAAATATTGGCCATTATTGACGTACTAGACAGCCTTTTCTGTAAATTCTGTATATTTTGTTTTGTAATTTGGGCAAGTAGTTCGGTCAAAATATGCTGATTACCAAGACGGGGTGTGATTTTGGAATGCATATTTTTGCGTGTTTGAGGGTATATTTGGGCACAGTTTCAAGACACAATGTTATAAAGGGGCATTTTAGATTGGTACTATGCTCTAGTATCTATGTGGACCAAAAAAGAAGCAGGTTAAAGCGGATTTAGGAAATTTTCCAAAACACCAATTTTCGTCAATTCCTGGATCAAAAAAATTAAAAAATTCGTGTTAAATCACAGTTACAAGATATAATTTTTTAAACAGTCATTTAAGTGTAGTTTTGTGCTATAGATCACATGGTAAAAAATAATTTTTGGGGTTTTTAGCCCCTTTAATGTCTCTATCCACATTGAATATCTAAAAACAACTTTATAAGTCAGAAATATTGTGAGAATCTTTTTAGCCGTCTAGTTTGCAGCATGTTTACTATAAACATTTACTCTAGCCACAAATTAAACACTAATTGTACCAGAAACTCTTGCACAACTGGAAATATGATTTGCACTTTGGACTAGTTTTTTCTTTTTTCCAAAACATATAATTCTATAATATTTTCTCAACCAAAAATATTATTGAATGATATGCCTAAAAATAAAAACGCACAACGGATGCCAAGTGTGGGACCCACAGGCAAGAGGAGCAAGGATGTGTGAGGATACAAAGTGGGAATATGTAGCCACAAGCGGAACATGGCGATTTTTTTTCCTCTTTCTATTTTTCTTTTTTTCTTCCTTTTTCCTTTTTTCTTTCCTTTTTTTCCTTTTCTTTTCATTCCCCACCCTTTTTTATATTTGATTCATTAATTAAATACATTTTATATTATTTTCATTTGTTAACAAAATTGTTGTGTTTAAATGCATTGTTGTTGTAATGCTAATATTTCAAATAATATGTACTTAAATGTAGTTTATTGTAGTTTCTGCATCTATGTAATTAGGTTTATTTAGTTGTCCTCCTTTGTAAATCAGTTTTTATAACTGAATAGGATAGACTTTAAATAAATAATAAAAATAATAATAATAAATAAATAAATAAATGTCAACCATCATGTGCATCCCTACCTATGATTAGGGATACAAGAATTTTGCATTGAGCTATAAAACACAATTCTGTAATTTTGCACAAAATGTTTTTTAAAAGCAAATGTCTATGTTTAATTCCATAAAGAACTCAAATCAAATTGCACAATAAAACAACATTTCACAATTTTAGCTTATAAAGCAAAATAACAGGAAATTTGCATTCTTTTCACACAATCTGCCAAAAACGACCTAATTTGGGCATTTTGATGTCCGCTAACAAATTAATGATCAAAATTCGAATGACGCGAGAGAATTAAAGATGTTTTCATTTGATGTGCGCCTCAAAATTCAGTAAAGCTTACCATGTTAGCTTTTGAATGGATGTCAGGACCAACAATCTAATACCTCTCACTTCATTAATTTGCAACTTATTTGAGTGTAACGCACAGCATCTTTAAAATAATAACAAAGAGTTGACAATTTTGATGAATTGATAACGGGTTTCCCATAAATTACGGTAGTAGGCCTAAGTATGACATTAAAATTAAAATAAAACACAATAAAACACAATTTGGAATTCTGAAAACACTATTCATTAAATAAAAATAAATATCCTACCTGGTCCCCTACCTATGATTAATGATTGTGATAGTTTCTTAGGTTACAAAATAATATGTGTACCTATGTAGTTCATACATACCGACAGTTGTAGTTCAGCAAACATCGAAGAAGGTAGCGAAGATTCTCGTGGAGGACGATGTGGAGTCAGCTCTAGGAGAGCAACGTCTTCTGGAGGCGACGAAGTTGGCTCATCGGCGTTTCAACGTGAGCTCTAGGAGAGCAACGTCTTCTGGAGGCGACGAAGTTGGCTCATCGGCGTTTCAACGTGAGCTCTAGGAGAGCAACGTCTTCTGGAGGCGACGAAGTTGGCTCATCGGCGTTTCAACATGAGCACCAGAGCTGAAACACACATTTATCTGTTAAAACTTAAATCATTAGTCGTTACTTACATCATTTAAGTAATTAGCGCAAAACAATTTTTATTTTAAAACATATTGTTTCTTTAAATTTACACAAACAGTAATGTGTAGGATCAATTTTTCCATCAATATCGTTGAACATCTGTACTAACCACAAGACCAACGAGCCACTGCAACCACCGCCTTACACTGGCCAGGGCAAAGAGGAGGCGGGAGTTTATGAAATATTGTATTTCAAAACATCTAACTAAAGTTTTATTCACAACTATGGAAATATGAGAAAAGTCTATCCGTATAAAGTTGTTACGAGAAGCGGAAAATGACTGGGAAATATGTGAGAGTTGGCAACCCTAGCTGGTTCTCAGGAAAGAAATAGTTCATACATACCAACCGTAGTGGTTCAGCAAACATCCAAGAAGGTAGCGAAGATTCTCGCGGAGGACGATGTCGTCGACACGGGGTCAGCTGTCGGAGATAGACGTCTTCTGGAGACAACGAAGTGGGCTCATCGGTGTTTCATCGCGAGCACCAGAACTGAAACACACATTTATCTGTTAAAACTTAAATCACATATGACTCATGAGAGGTACTAATACAATTTTAATTTAAAATATGCTACTTAGTTTCTTTTTTAAATGTACACAAACAGCTAAGTGCTAATTTTGCTTTTTTAATTGTAAAACATTCTTTGAATTCAAGTTATTTCACTTAAATAAATAAATCCGTACTTAGTCGACCCACTCAGTCACACAACTGATTTTCAGTGGGGGACAGTAAACCAAAGCGACCAAGCTAACCCTGCTGGCCCCTAAGCAATCGACGAATGAGCAATAATCAACCAAAGATCAATATTTTTTTAATATCAGTGGTATGGACAGTGCAAACACCCGCGGATCAATGCCAGAATCAACAAGGCCAATTCAGAACAACTTTGAATTTATTATTTGCCTCGTTGCTAGGATGGCTCCAAAGTCACCATTTACAAATTCCTAAGTCAATAACTTACCTATGGACTTAAGTCCAAAGCAGAAGTTTAAAATTTCTGCCAATAGCGGGAATCGAACCCTGGACCTTCTGAATTGGAAGCAGAGACGCTAACCACAAGACCAACGAGCCACACTGAAATATGTAACAATGTGGGTGGCTAGGCAATGCTGAGGGGCGGATGCACGACGGGCACTCAACGCCCACTGCCGCGTACTTGATCGAACATTCGTGCGTGCTCATGTAAAATAACATGGGGCTGTATCACTTGGTGGACTCTTGGTAGCAGTGGTTAGTAAGTGACTGCTGTGCATCCGGCTCAGAGGGTTAAAAAAAGCAATTAACAAACGTTCTTTGAATTAACAAATTCTTTGATTGAACGAATTTCTTTGCTGGTACCAAAAAATGTCCAATGAGGACAAAATTAAATATTCCCCGACTTTACGTGAAATGCAAGATGGCCTAGTAAGCAAGAATGTGGGTTTATGACAAAAGTTTAGGGATTTGTTAACATGGAGTTGATTAAGACACGACACTTGGCGTTAGATTAACGTGTTCTCTTAAAATATGGATATGTAGCCGTTAGAAATTACAATAGGCTACTGTGATTTGAAAAAAAATCATAGGTAATGTACCTAGATTCATACACTGGTTCAGCATTGATTATATTTTCAGCGGAATGGGCTATTGAAAGAGCGAGTTAATATACCTCCCAAACATACACGCCTTCATAAAACTTTTCAACCAGCCCCAAGTCATCTCAACCTTCATAAAAATTCATGCATCATTCATTTAATAAGTTAAAACCTCATGAAGGAACAGACATTGATCTCTACTCTCAAAATATTATTTAATTTATATCTGTGATCACTCAAGCTTTAGGATATTAACATTATAATTTACTCACTAGCTTATTTCCATTAGTCTCTTCTTTCACACCCATTTTTCTTTTCTTTTCCTTCAAGAATATCTCTTATTATTAATTTTTATTGTTAATAATTTTGATAGTTTCACATTTAAATTGCTAATTTCTAATGTGTTTAAAGAGATACATTTATTATTTTGTGAATGTGTATTGTATATTTTAATGTACATAAGTATGTTGTTTGTCCATGCTATGTTTGCACTTGTGTAGTATTTGTACACTGTTGTAATATGCATAATAAATTAGGAAAACGCTAAAGTCCCGCCGCGTTGATGGATGAGCTTTTAAAATTTTTAGTTTGCATGGGTATCTTTACTTTTGCAAGTTCTTTGTTTTGCTGCCTACGCATTGTAGGTGATTGTTGTCAAGTTTCTTTTGTTACCTGTCAATTGGTATTATTTACTGTAAAAAACTTATATTCAAAGCTTTATTTCTATGGATTCTGGCTAACTATTTAACTTTTTCTTTTAAAAGGTACTACATCACCATAACCTTAATGTCCATGTATAATATGAACGTTGTAGCCCCACCCGTTTGGTCAGAATTGGCCCAAATGGCACGAAAATATCGCCAAAAAATCAAAAAACTTATATTAAAAGCTTTATTTCTATGGATTCTGGCAATACTTTTTCAACTTTTTTTTCAAAAGGTACTACATCACCATAATCTTAATGTCCATGTATAAAATGAACGTTGTAGCCCTACGTGTTTGGTCAGAATTGGCCCAAATGTCACAAAAATATCGCACTAAAAATCGAAAAAAATCGTAAAAGTACGATATTCATGAGAAATATTTCTTCGATTGTACCCAAAAACAATACACCTCTAAGTTCAGAGATTTCGAAGGTCCTGTCAAATTTTCATCAAGATCGGATATGCCGTTTGCCTGGTAGAGAGTTAACAAACAGACAGAAAAACAAACAAAAAAAAAAAAAAAAAAAAAAAAAAAAAAAAACACCCGAGCTAAATTTTTGGGGGTCAGTGAAATTGAAGTCTTCGCTTCGCTCATCCAATAAATAAATAAATAAATAAATAGCTTAAAGTCTATACTGATAAAAATGGAGTGTTATTCGATAAACACAAGAATAAAAATCCAAATCTAATGTAGGATTCAAACCCATGTCCCTTGGAGTCATATTATTCAGAGCTTGCTTTTTAAGATTAAGTGAGCGCAAAGTGCTGGTTCAGGTTACAAGTAGATGTAC